>JARJDX010109789.1:0-14596 GCA_030264735.1 Gymnusa sp. GC000175 | reverse complement strand
TGTCAAAACATCAATGAAGATAGTTGCGATGTAAAAGTTGCACTGTAAAACAGGCTTGATAACATTGGCTTGTTCAGAATACGTATTTTTACACCGATGTAAAATTTGACATAACATCGCGATGTTAATAACATCGATGTTAAATTAACATCTGTCAACAAATTTTGTCCAGAATAGAACCATAAACTAAAAGTTGCGAAAAGCGGTATAAGAAGAGTCAATGACAAGCTAAATACCGAAAGCTTAAGAAGCCACTTTGGAGCCAGCGCTCACAGTTTTTTTTTGCTAATAGCCTAAATAAAGAAAAAAATCCCTAATTCCCGGCAAAATACCATGACTTTATAAGAAAGGCGATTGAATATGGAAAACTAAAGACCTATCCATCTTATATAAATTGCCAACAAAAGTCATAACAAAAATTTGCCTTTTACCAACCTATCGAATAAGCAGGATTGAGAAAACGCTTTATTATGATCATATTTAATCATAATTACCTCTTCGGATATTGGCAACCATAATGGCAATTTTACTTTGTTTACAGCTGCCTTGAACAGTTGCGTTGTGTTCATTGAGAACCAGGTTCTAAAGTTCTTGAACCAGGAGATCCGCCTTCGTCCCACACTTCTTTTACCAGGAATTTTGCCTTGTAGGATGTTTTGTTGTAAGCTGTATCTCTCACGGTTTCTCATTATAGAGTCGAAGTAGTCAAGCTTTCGCGTTTTAATATTTGAAATCAGTTCTGCGACTTTATCGAGCATCCTTAGGACTTTCACATTGGAGATTTTTCTGTCCATGGTATTTTGAGGATTCTCCTGTATAAATACATCTCAAACGCTTCTAGTTTTGCAGTAGTTCCCTCTGTCAGTGTCCAGGCTTCGACTCCATATAAAAGCACCGAAAATACATAACTCCGTAGCATTCTGATCTTTAGCACTAATGTTAGATGATGCGCCTTAAATAATTTGCTTATGAAGTTAAAGACCGTGCGGGCTCTCTTAATTCTGCATTTAATTTCTTTGGAATTATCACTTAGATCATTTATTAACGTTCCTAGATATTTCTAAGTGTGCACTGATTCTATTGTCTGATTGTCTATAATGAGCCTCGCATTCGCTGCTATGTTATTCTTAGCAACTATTATCATTTTGATTTTTCCTGCAGCTCTTGTATGCTGCTCGCAATTATTATTGTACCATCTGCGTCCTTTATATTGTTGATCATTTTACCGTTGACATTTATTCATAGTTCTTTTTCTGCAAAGGCCTCTGTTATAATTTGTTCTGAGTACAAATTAAATAGGATTGATGAAAGAATGCAACCTTGTCTTATTCCCCGTAATATTTTCACTTGCGCACTGCAGTAATTTTACACATGCTCTGTGGTTCCAGTAAAGATTTTTAATAATTCTTACGTCTTTGTCATCCAGTCCTAATTTCTGTAGTATTTCGACTAGTTTGTGATGTTGAACTTTATCAAATGCCTTTTAATAATCTATGAAGCACAAATATGCATTCACATTCATATCTCTGCATCTCTGGACTAGAATTTGTATACTGATCAAGGCCTCTCTTATGCCTAATGCGTTCCAAACTGTGTGGGTGTTAAGCATTCATCGCAACGTTGATAAATTCTTTTATAAAGAGTAGTTTTAGTAGATGACTTATTAAACTTATCGTTTGAAAGTGTTCGCACGTTTTTTCCCCAGGTGTTTTAGATAAGGTAATAAACCCAAACTTCAGCCATTCCTTTGGGATAATATCTGTGTCATATATGTAATTTAATATCGCCGTAAGTTTGCTTATGTTTTTATCCTCTAATAATTTTAAAAATTTATCTGGACCCTGTGTTTTTTCTTCTTTTAGTCTCCTTATCCCTTCCGCTACTTATGCTATTAGTATGCTTGGTCCAGTTACGCATGTTCTTTCTTCCTTTTCTGGTCTGTTATCATTAAATAGGTTTCTCATGTAATTCTCCCATTATTTCAAAATTTCATCTGTATTGATGATAATGTTGTTGTTTACATCTTCTAATGTGCATGCATTTATGGTTTTTTTTTGCAGTCACTTCTCTTACCTTCTTGTGAAGATTAAATTTGTAATGTTGTTTCTGCAGATTTTTGATCTCTTCACATTTTCGTTTTTCATAGTCTTCTTTGGCTGCTCTGATAAGTTTCCTGATTTCACAGTTGATGTTCTTATACTTTACTGGCTTATTTTTGACAATTCTTCTATATTCCATCATCTGTAAAATTTAGTCTGTCATGCACGGCTTTTTGGCATTTTTGACAATTTTTAAATGTTTTTCTTTTGTGTCAGTTATTGTGTTTTTTAGTTCTTGTAACCATTGATCGTTACCTGTGTTCTGTTTTATTTTGCTATTTAATTCTCTCTCCACTATTTCTCTTGTTTGGGTCTTTCAATTTCTTAATGTTATATGTTGGTTATTTATTAACTGTTAGTTTTTTTTCATTTCACTTTGAACTTCTACTAATAGTATATGGTCTGATTGTATGTCGGCATCTGGGTATGTTTTGGCTGATTTACAGCCATTTTTGTATATTTTGGTTATGATTAAATAGTCGATCTAATTTCGAATTATTTGATCAGATGAGTCGTTAGGTGCTACCTACGTGTATAGTCTCCTAGGTGGCAGCATAAAATACGTATTTAATACCACCATTACTGGTTCATTTACAAATACCTTCAATTGTTCTCCTCATTCAATTCTTTCGCGCAGGCCATCTGGGCCAATAAAATTCCCATCTTGCCCTATCCCGAGTTTGGAATTAAAGTCCCCCATCACTATTTTTACCTCTTGTTATGAAAGTTTCTGCGTCCACTATGTGCTGTTGTTGGTGCATATACCTGTAGTTGGATTTGCAGAAATTTGTAACAGCATAATGCGTTCTGATTGGTATAAAGTTGATGACATACTTTCTTATTATTTTACACACTATAATTCCTACTCCTTGCCTTCTTTCCCCGTCTGTTCTACCTGAGTGATATACTCTGTGATTGTTTATATCTTTGTGATTTGCAATTGGCCATCGCATTTTACTAACTCCTAACATTTTCATATTTAATCTTTTTATTTCTTCAATTGTATTCTGTATTTTTCCTGCTTGTGCCATTGTTCAAACATTCCATGTTCCGATTTTGATTACTTCCCTTAATTTTAGTTTCTTGTTAGTCTTCATTAAATTGTTTACCACTGTCTTCCTCGGAGATCAAAATGGGAGACTTGAGGCTCCGGATACATTGTTTGTTATGGTTCTGACTAGGATATATCCGTAGGATCTTTAATGAGGTGGTTCTCCACTGCCTTCCTCATCCTCATGCCGTTCATACCAAGACGAAAGAGAAAAAAAGCGCCCCAATCTCACTTTCGGCGGGAGCTTACTTTGTGTAGTCCCAGGGATTGTTCGGTCCCTACCTGCGTTTGCCGTCTTTTAGACGTTGCCCGCTCTCAACCACTAGTAGGTGCTGGTTCGTAATTCTCTTTCATCGAGATTAAGACCTAATTGGCATTACTCTCCAGACCTTTTGAGAAATATAAAAAGTAAAATATTCCACTTTGTCCAGCGTTTGTGGACTACCAGAAAGCTTATGATTCCATTAATACATGAACTTTACTAAAGGCAATGGACAGAGCCTATATAGACTCCAGATACCCAAACTTGATAAAGTATATATACAAACATGTGACTCAAAAGGTGAATATTGGAGTACAGAAAAGGTCTAAATTTAAAGGGATTAGAGACAAGCAGATACCATTTCACCCAAACTATTTAGAATTAGAGTTAAAAGACGTATTTAAATATTTATCCTAAGATTGATGGGAAATATCCACTAAACCATTTACGCTTTGCTAACGAAGGTATCTTTAAAGGTAGCAACGCCAAAAAAACAAAGAAAAACTGCAAAAACTGGAAGAAAAATCTTGTTAAGTAAGGCTGAAAATTAACCTTCAGAAAACCAAAATTATGAGTCCAAATAACATACATAATTCTTCATCAACTTGAAAACTTGAAAACCTAACCTAACCAAGATATTTGTGGTGATACATGGTGGTGATAATGGGGTTTTCCAATATTTAAATTTTCACATAGGGTTCCGTGGAAAATTCTATCTAAATAAAAGGGACATGATGATATAATATATACATAATATAATATATAAGTTTGAAAAACGTTCTCTAAGTCATAAATTTTACTTTTTGTAAGTATAATTGCTATCGCAATTGGTAAAAAATATTTAAATATTATTGCTTTATAAGCACTTAAAAGTTTTTTAAAAGGTTTATTAATTTTTAACTTTAAATGGAATTATTGGCCTCATTGCCTTAGTTTAAAGCATTTACTTTAATTATTAATTTTTCTCTTTGGGTTTCTTTAATAATAGAAAAGCCAGTTGCTTTTATTTATATAAATAATTTAACTTTATGGCTTTAAATTAAATAGATTACAGTCAGGAAAAAAATTTATTATATCTTATATTTTTAAAGAGTAATTTTTAAGTTCATGCTTGGTTTTCTTTTTTATTTTTTCTTGTATAATTTTAATAATAAATTGTTGCACAAATTATGTAAAGAAATCTATTTCTTTATAAAACTCCTTAATTAGTTCACCTTTCTTAGGTAAACACTGTTGTTTGACCAGACTTTGAAACAACCCTCTCTAAACTACATTACATTAATTTATCTAGTACTTTGTGCACAGGTCAGCAGTATTTAATTACAAAATATAAGTAAAATTGAAATTCTCTCTATCTGTTTATTTGATTCTTTGCTTCTTTACGTTTTACGCTTTTTACAAAACTTGCTTACCACTGTTTTATCCGCAAAAATAAAGCAAAAATTTAATTTAATTGTAGATAAATAATTGTGTAAGTAATTTTTAAGTGTTTTAAAATGTAATTATCTTCGTAAATTAGCATATGCAGTATGTTATTTTCAAATTGTTAAAAATGTTATTGTCCCAATTCATAGGCTCAGAATGCCAATTCAATAGCGAGCGTAATAACGTTGGTAACTTCCAAGCTTGGTAGACCTGATATATATATATATTATATTTGAATTAGCGATATTTCTACCTCCTATTAAGCTGTCAAGATTGAGATGCCATCAGCCACCGTTTTTAAATAGTTTGACAGTAAGACATTCAGTGCACAGTTTTGACAGAGGAGTTTGTTTGTCATTATCCACCATATTGGTCACAAGGTTTAGTTGAAATGACTAATAAGTTGCCTCGCATTTAGTTGGAAGTTTGCAGCGTCAGATTTTTTCTCACAGGTTATATTTAATATTATATTATTTTAATTTAAGATATTTTTTGAATTTAAACATTTAATAGTGGTTAAAGTTAAAGGTTGCTATTAGGTCTCAAGGGTGGTATGGGTTTCCTACGCTAATACTTCAACAAAACTCTAAGAAACGCCCACTGCCCCTTTTTACAACGAAAGGGTCGGAGGTTATTAAGAGAACTCATCCAACAAAACCCACTTTTATGTCTCCGAAGGCATGATGCCGGGTAAGCTCTGGATGTACGTCATGTAACTGACGAGAGGGGATAATAGGCTTATTTTGAACGTATCAAAACCGAATACCTTGGCTAAGGAACACATCCCTTCAGAAAAGCTTGGCCCTTCAGAAAATGGGGGTCGAGTCATACAGATTTGTGCCCTATACTTATAAAAAACCTACGAAGCTAATGCACCCAAAAGAAATGTGTTGCCGGCAGGTACCGAAAACAGCAACGTAAAAGGACCTTGCATTTTGGTATATAGAACAAGGAATTGTAAACAAGCTTTAGGAAATAATCACAGAAGTTGAAAACTGAAAATTTGATAAGATTATATACAACATTATATACAGTGTTTACAAAAGTCAATATTTGATATAAAATATGGAGATATATAAAAACATAATAAATAAAACATATATAAAAAGTTACATTAGTTGACTAAAAAATACAAATTTAAAAACACATATCACAGAAGTTGTTGTTTTAGTATTCTTCAAAAGAATAGAAAGCTTTTTTGACTAGATAGGATTTCATTTTGATTTTAAAATCTTTAAAACTGAGACTTTTTACAGCGAACGGCAATACATTAAAAAAATTAAAAGCTAGGAAATTTTACCATTTTGGCACTTTGTGAGGCGATAAAAATCTGGGATGATGTTATCCCTGAATCTTGTTTCATATTTATGCCTATCGACGTGCGTTTCCAGTTTTATGTACAGAAGACATTCTAATTACTTGGGAGAGTAAGTATCCTAAGTTTGTCAAAGAGAGCCCTACAATATGCCCGATAATCCGCCCTCCCAATAATACGCGTCGCTGAACGGTGCAAACTAAAAACGCGATGTCTGGAATCTGAATGTCCCCAGACTAACAGGCCATAGGTTTAAATTGACTGGCAGAGAGCATAGTAAGCAGATATCAGCACCCCCACAAAAAGCTGAGGAGCCAGCCGCCTAAGAACATATATGTTTTTGCTTAATCTGCTGCAAATACTCCCAGTATGAATTTCCTACGTTAATGTTAATTTGGGATCTATATGGATGCCAAAAAACTTTATGCTGTCTGGGTTGTCTACCTGCGTTAAATGTCGAAATTTCAAACCATATATGTCCTTAGCCTTGCTATTATTAAGTAAGTTAATGATATTTCTTATCTCATCTTGGGTTACCTCTCCAAACGAAAATGGTTGAGCAAGAACTCTTACCAGATAACCCATATGGATTATTTACACAAGCAGGTTGCTCGCAATCTGTGAGAAAAATATGTTGAAATCTTCTGAAGAGATGCCGCTATTACCACCCCATGTACTGCATAACCCCTGTTCGCGTTAATTATATTCCACATTCTTTTTGTGGGGTTTCTTGCATTCAGGATAATTTCATCATTAACCTCCCTTTAAAATTTGTCAATTTCTGCCCTGTATTTATTTCTAAAACATTTTTTTTTCTTTAGGGTTGCATCTGTGTTATATTGACCGTGCAATTTTTGAAGGAAGTGAAAATGTTGCCGTATGTTATTTAATTGTACCAATCAGATCCCGGGATATCTCTCTTCGTCAAAACCGTTCTGGAAACGATAACAGACAAGCATCGGTTAAGTTGCTCACAAACACTTGAAAAAGATTATTCACGTCCCTATTTTTATCATCTAAAAAAGACCACTTTAATAAAGAGATAATATTTACGAACATATTTCTACCTCTAGATGTAATTGGTCTGCACAATTTACGTCCTAGAACGTTTTTGTTACAACAAGGAAAAGGCACCTGTATGAATTGGCCGTAATGATCTGACAAAGAAGGGTTAACAACTTTGGCATCCTCCCCTTCTCAAAGATTGACAAAAAAGTTGTCTAAACAGTTGACCTTTCTTGTGCAAGCCGATATTTGTTTGTGCAGACCATGAAATTTGTGCTAAATTTGACATTTAAATCACCCGCGACCGCAATAACTTTACAGCAACTCATTTTTGTAAGAATTTGATCAATTGTATTTAAAAAAACGTCCAAATTTCCTAGTGGGGACCCATACACTGTCATTAAGAACATATTAAAATTATCTAGTGAAACAGCAGATATTTCACAATCTTTCTCTGTTGACATGGCATTTATTTTTACTAAATTTAAAAACCCTGTAGATGGTCTTATGAAGATCATAGTACCTCCGTGACTAGAGGCTGTTCTAGAGTATAAACTTCCTACTTTCAGGTTATTTAAGTTTGAAGCAGCGGCATCACTGTTTGTGAGCCAGTGCTGACTAAGGTATACTACATCATATATATTGTTATGTGCTTCTAAGAAAGCCTCTAGTTCATTCATCTTGTTTCCTAAACATTGTATGTTTAAGTGAAACAGTGTGAGTATATTAATTTTAGTCTTTTTTATTATTTATAGATGATACTTTCCTGTTTCTTTTAAGGTTGTTGTGAATGCTGTCGGACCCTTCTAAAAATATACCTTCTTAAAAGAATCCCAGCAGGTCAGTTTCATGATCTTCTCGTGGTATTCAAAATCAGCGTCGATCTTGAAACATTCGTTTTCTGCTTTAGTTGCGATTAATTTACAGACGGCATCTTTATTATTGGTTATTTGAAAGATATGATCTATAACCTTCGACGTACTTGTACTTGGTTTGACTCTGCCAAAGAAAATCTAGGTTTTCTTTTTTGCAGCCTGCAGTTTAGAGTTTGTTAGTTTTTCAGATCCAATAAATTCTTTTTGTGTTTTTTTTGTGATTTCCTCAATTGTATCATTTAAATTTATAACTTTACTTGATATTTCTTTTTGCTCCTTTACCAGTGAATTTTCGACGTGTTTCTTATTATTACTAACTTCAGAATTGTTTGTTATTGTATTTTTAAGTTGAATGACAGTTGGTGGGATCGGTGAAGTGGTAAGTAGTGGATTTTTTAGTATTTTTGTAGTGGCGTTCACGGTTGGTGGCGCCTTCTTTTGTCTAACTAGTGAACTATACGTATTCGCTTTTGGAGTGTTTTTGGATGAAATTCCTTTGAGTTTAATTACTTCTTTAACATATTATTTAATTATTTCATGGCCTTATTTTTGCTATCCATTTCCTCCATTAGGCGTCGAAGATGTTTATTTTTTTTGATAAGGAAAGCATAATGTATTTCCATATAAAAAATTTCAGGTGAAGGTGTCTTTCCCATAACCTCATTTTCATCAACCATGCCGTTTGTGATATACGAACCGTTTCCATAAGATAAATGTCGTACAAGACATGACATATGAAAAAAAAGCTTCGCATGTTGTGCATTGTGCACAGTTTATTACCGGTTTTTTGCATTTGTTACATATCTTTTCAGACTTTGAATCACTGCCGTTTGTCGAAACCTCTGTACTTTTCGCCATTACAATACTATATGTATGGCCAGTTTAAATGAAAAACCAGTTCAAAAACTTCTTTATAAGAAAAATTAGGAAAATTCCATAATAGCACGAAATAAAAAGAGCGGGCGATTTAAATGGCAAAGGTTGTAGAACCACAAACATCGTAGTAGTGGGTATACATGCAAAGCCGACGCTTAATAAGAATGGCGAATGTAGTTAGAAGAACAGGCAGGGTTCACAGCCAGATGATCGACGACGGATAATATCTTCACTCTAAAAACAAACATTGCTCTTATAGATTTTGAAAAAGCAAACGACAGCGTCCTGGTAGCACACCACTGGATTGCAATGGAACAGCGAGACATAAGAGCTGTCCTAATAAATGCCGATAGAGTGTATTATAAAAACAGCTCAGCAAAAAGAAAACAATATCCTATCAGAAGCGATAAAAACAACAAAAGGTCTCCGACCATTGTCCATTACACTTTTTAAAATCTATCTGGACAGAGCCATTAGGGGGGATTAAAAAGTGTAGAAACATGAGCATTATAATAAAGTGACTAATTATACAGCCTATATTTCACTGATGGGCATACCAAGCGAATGGGGAAAAACAGATGTCCACGAAAATTGTTAAAGTGGATACTTGATAGAAATAATTTCAACAAAAATGATGCTTAGCAACAAACAAAAATGAATTCTTAAAATGGTAAATTTGAAATCCTATGTAAATTGCGGTGTACGTGTATAAATGTTGCTTGTTATTCTCCTAAAGAATCGCTCCCGCGTTTCTAGAGCATCATTAATTTTTTCTTAATAACAACGGTAACTCGGTGGCCGAAAATCAAACCCGAGAATCTGTAAACAGAAACCGTAGAGCCACTAACCTGTTCATTAAATTATATATTTTTAAATAAATGTTTACTTTAGCTTGCAGTTTCTACTGTGACAACTCAACATCATTCGGGTATTTTCTATTACATATTTAAATTAAATTTAGTTTTTGAACCTACCACATTTTAAAGTTTCTTCCTTAATCAATGGTATTCTTCAGATTTGGAGTACATTAGGTACGACAAAAAATATTAATACTTAAAATTGAAATTACCGAGTTAAAAACCGCTCAATCAAAACTTCGCGCACTCTGGCAGAATCTGAAACATAAATGGGTTGCATTAAAAGGAGAAAAATCATTATTAATCATACTTAGAAATAAAATTGGTACTCATATTAACATCTTGGAGCTCAATCTCTCGACGACCCTATTTTATGCAGAACGGACTGCGTTTCTCTTAACCAACCTCTTGGAACACTTTGAATCTCGTGAATCAGGATTTGTTTTTGTCTGGGGTGACCAATAACACTTAAAAATATATTGAATGACATACACAAACTCTTCCTATCGAATTGTAAAACCGTGGACTAAACACTCACGAATTGCACTAAGGCAGATAGGAAACAAACAAAGCAAATTTTATTTGCCATGGTGTATAATCCAAAGTCGTCCGCGAATGGGAAAAAATTTATTAGGCAGAGCCTCCTTAAAATAAAATCAACGGTAAAGAATAAAAATTAGGTACTACCTCTAAAGTAGGTCTGCTGCTTAACGTAAATGCCGCGGTGAAAGTATTATTGTATTTAAAAATATATTTGCGGGTTCAATAATACAAGTAATACATGGTAAGTATTAATTAATAACAGCTTTTCGCTGTTTTTCCGTTGTCGACATCCTTTTCCACTTTTCTCTATTCAGTACATGGCCCTTTATGATTGTGTGCGCCAACCCTCTTCTTCTACCTTTATTTTAAGACCGAAGGGGTCTTCCTTTTTTCCTTTTTTCCTCTCGGCGAATATATTCGTTTCGGCCATCGTTCTTCCACTATCCTCATCATATGGCCAAACCACTTCAACAACTTTCTTTCGATTCGGTCCATAAAAGTGTCTTCGGCTCGCATCCAATTACGAATTCCTTTATTGGTAATTTGTTTCAATCTTGAGACTCTTCTACGAAAAACGATCCATTTCTTCAGATCCACAAAAGAAGACCGACTCTATCATAATTTAAACTTAATTTTTTAAATATCCTTGTCCCACCAGGTGTCCAATCATCTTGTGACTTTGCTGAATTCATTATTTTATTTCCGTTGCCTTTTCTATTTGTGGTAGCACCTAGTTATTAATATCTTTCGCTTCCTGGACAGCAACTGTATCTTCTATTTTAAATTTTGCATTCGAGTTCACTGCTATAGATTTTTAAGCTAACTTAGAGATTTTTCGGATTCCTTTTTTTAACATATATTTCAAATCAAAGGCGTCCTGGGCCAGTATAAGTTGATTATCGGCAAAGCTCAATGTGAAAAGTGTTTGCTCATTTTCCAATTTCTTAGCGCAACCTCGACATAGAGGTTTAATACTAGTCATGACATGCTACACACCTGTCTAAGCCCCTTAGTGATGTGTATTGGTTTTAATAAGGGTATTCCTACTTTTCTTGTGATGTGTTTTCTCTATACATTTCTTTGATCATGCCTAATAGGTGTTAAAAAATATTTACAATTGAAATGCCTTTCACAATTTGGATCTTGAAACCGAGTCGTAGGCGCTTTACAAGTCTACGAAGCCTAGATGTACTTCATCTCCAGTAACTGTTTTTTTTTCGTCACTTGTTATAAAATAAAAAGATAGCCAATGCAGAAGCGACCTGGAGTGAATCATCTTCGATTTTATATCTGATATCAATCCCAAGTTTAGTTTGAATAAGTTTTTCAAACAGGCTACTTAATGTTCGGGTTATGCTCAAACCTCTATATTGCTCGGGGTCTTTTCTATTCCCTTTTATAAATATGGGTATTAAAGGAGATTTTTTCCATTCTTCTGATATTTTGGTTTTCTGGTTGCATTTGTTCATCATATTTGCCAATGAGCCTACTAATTTGCAACCCTACTCTTCAATAATTTTACCCGAATGTTTTTCGGTCCTGAAGTTTGGTTGTTCTTTATTAAGTGTAAGGATTTAGTTATATCATCTTGTAACAGATAACCTGCACATGTTCTACTGTGGCTACTTCTTCGCATTGAGACCTACGTTCAGTCAAAAGTTCTTTATGATATGTATTCCATTTTTTTTTATCAGAATGAGATTATCTTATTTGTTTGATTGGTTTTCATTTGCTTGATACATTTCCATACCTCTGTGGACTGGGATCCCTCCATTAAGTTCTTAATTTTTTAGGCATCTTTGTTCCCTCTTCTCATTGTTATTCATACAAACTTTACTCCTGAACCCAAATACATACAAAGTGATATGTAGTTAAAGTTTTCATTAATTGCATTATAATCTGAAACAGTTTTTTAAATCAATGTTTAAAAATATCTTAAATTTAAATTTTTTCACTAATCAATTATTTAAAGGCAATAACATTATATTTATTTTATTCAAAAGATTTTATTCTGGATTTAGGGGGAAGTATCTCAATCAGTTTGTATATCCCTTATGCTTAAGTGGTTCTTTATTAACTATTTTTTTATGTGTCTAATTTATTTGGAAGTGTTTAACAGCGTCTGGACAAGTCATAAAAAAATGATTTGGTTAAAGGAGATATTGTGAGAAATATAACATTTTTATTACAATAAAAGTCGTGAATTTCTTCAAAAAAAGAATGATAACGTATTATAGCTTCAAATGTGTCTTGTAATATTGATAACAATGTAAAGTTAAATAGTGACTACCCGGCGCCTTCACAGACTAAGAAATATTGGAAACAATGGATACAACAAAACCACGCGGTAGCGGGTAGAAACTCTTCTATGACAAACCATTCGATAACAAAGTCACATTCTAGGCAAACACAAAAAAAAATGCAGGTAAATGGCGGAACTAACCAAGAAATAAAAATTGAAAAATATATCGAAAACGCCTTTAAAGTAACGCAAATTGTTAAGTAGTGTATTAAATAAATCACATTTTACCATAAGAAAGAAGAAAGTTAATAGCGAATGATGTTAAGGTATTTGTAAGAAGCTAAAACAAGAATAAGGAAAATGTTTTTTTACGTAGCGACTGCATTTTTTCTTTTTCTATCCATCTAGGGTTAGATATTAAAACCCGACCAATGCCATCACTCAGTTATTTTTTAACCAATTTTAAAGTTAAACACGTGAAATTAAATGGTTATTATTTTTTTACATTACTCCGTCACGCAATTATTTGTAACATTAACGCGCGTAGCGATAGTCATTTATTTAATTTAAAATGACAACCCTCAATTTTTTTATTTCATTGAATAAGTATGCACCTTTATAACAAAATTTTTAATAAAATAATAAAATAAATTCCCTAAATTAAATGGATGTGATTCGCGATTAACTTTCTTCTTTTTTTATGGCAAAATGTGATTTATTTAAAACTATCACTACGCGCAAATGATTAATGTTAGAAAAAAATGCTTGACGTGGAAATGTAGAAGAGTAAGTACCATTTAATTTTATGTATCGAACTTTGAAATTAGTTAAAAAATAAGTGAGTTATGGCGTTGGCGGAAAGATCCAAATATAACAATAAATATAACACTTGCACCTATAAAAAAATTTAAAAATTTGTTTTTTTGCGTCTTAAATTATCCCCAAAAAGGCTACGGTGCAAACTTCGGGATAGGAATCCCCAACTCAACAACTTGAGTAAATAGAGCAATGACGCCGAAAATATATCTACATCTTACTTCGTCGGGGTTTGGGGAAACCCGGGTTAAAAACACTCCAATAAAAAATGACAATTGTTTTGATATTAATAATCTATAATATATTAAATAATTCATAATATGGCAATATAATGTAAAGTATTTGGTTAAATCTAAATTTCACAGAGTACCAAGGAGATGACGTGCTCTAAGCTCACTAACCCAGAGCGGGGATGGGACCATTTAGCGCGGCCGGTTTGGCGCGGCCGTTTTGGCGCAGGACGTTTTGGCGCAGGGACGGTTTGACGCGAGTGGTTTCGACTCACAAATTTGTCGAAGGACACTATAAATTTTTATATATTTATATTTATTACGCATTTATTCCTCTTTATAAATAAAAGTTCAACAAATATTTCATATTTAATGTGGATTTAAACATAACCAAAAATATTATTTAAATTTTTATTTACCAAAAAATAAATTTTTTTGTTAAAGCTAATTGTTGAGTCCATGTATTTTTGGAAAAATATAGTGAATAATAAAATTAAATTAAAAATGAACAGTTCAGTCATAATGTAATAATTTATAACAAGGTTAATGAAACATCATTATAACTCGATTCAAAAGAGCAGTGTTTCCAAAACTTTCAACTCATCCATGCATGCCCTTTTAAATGTTTTTTTTATTTCTACTTCGTAGAATGTTAACCATATTTTGTCAAAAATACATAGACTCAACAATTAATTTTAATAGAAAAAATATTTTAAACTTTGGATGAAAAATTCTTAATTATATTACTTTACCATAAAGATAAAGAATTGTAATCGTGCAAAAAAAAAAGTTGAGATTTTAGTGGCAATGCACCTTTTATGGTAATCTCAACAAGAACAAATGTCTGTGTGGATGTGTGTGTGTGTGTGTGTGTGTGTGTGTGTGTGTGTGTGTGTGTGTGTGGGTGTGTGTGTGTGTGTGTGTGTGTGTGTGTGTGTGTGTGTGTGTGTGGGTGTGGCGCGTTTTTGTGGGCAAGGTTTCTCAAAAACTGTTAAAAATA
>JARJDX010109778.1:0-12025 GCA_030264735.1 Gymnusa sp. GC000175 | reverse complement strand
TATAACAAAAAGTTTTTTTTGATATTCTTCACGGCCACCTTTTATTAATTTATTCAGACAGTTCACAATTTGTTTTTACGATCTGTATTGTGTTACATCAAATATAATAAATTAATACAGTGCCCTAGTTATTATGACACATTTAGGATTCAATATTTTTTACGAAAGAAATTTCAATTTTGTTTGCCTCTATGTAGGTCATAACGATATTTTATTATATATTTATTTGTTATTAAGAAAGCCACAAAAAATGTTTTAAATTATATTAAAAGTTTTTCAAGGTTTTACTGAAATATTTTCTATTGACCTCAGAAATGGATATGTATTATACCACAAAAATTTCTAATTATGTGTACGATCTAAAAAGCTAATTGAAATGGTTATTAAAGAAGAAAAATTTGCGAAAATGTAAACCGAAAAACTAAAAATTAAAAAATATATGAAAATTTACATATACGTGGAGCAATGGATCTTTGGGTGCACGTCATAAGTTTGCTAGTTAAGCTACCACATGAAATATTATTATTGACTTTTTTGAATTGGTAGGTTTGACACCCTATATTACGCTACTTAATTGAAAGCGTGAAAATTTTTATCTGACAATATGTTTAAGGTTATTTATTTACTACCTTGTTGGCACCACCTTAAAATACCTTCATATTTTGCTTTTTGAAATAGCACTAAAAATATATTTGATATTTTACAATCTTTATTTTTCCTCTTTATATAAAAATAATAGAATTTTATGCTCTTCAAATATTTTGTCAGTCAGTATACAAGGTGTCCGTTTTTCGAGCTCCACCATTGGGATCTCGAGAACCGTAAAAAATGCGTCCGTTAAATTAGGGCAAAGTTGCAACATTAGGAGACTAATTTAATGATGTATTCGTTTTTTCGAAAATTTTCATAGGTAACTAGATAAAGCGTAAATTTAAATTTTTGTCGATTTTGTTTTAGGCTTATAACTTTCTTAAATAAACAAATACACAATTTTAGTATGCACTTTATCGAGGCACTATTTTACGGATAATCACCAGGGGTTCTAAATTTTTTTCCAACTTATCACAACAAATACATCATTAAATTAGTCTCATAATGTTGATACTTTGCCCTAATTTAACCGACCTCGTATTTTTTATGGTTCGTGAGATCCCAATGGTGGGGCTCGAAAAACGGACACCCTGTATATTGCTAAATAAATTAACTAAATTAAAATTTCATGTTAAAATTTTGTTCTGCATTAAAAATTAACATAAAAGGTATATATAACAATGAAATAAATGTTACAAAACGTTGACAAAATTATTTCCCTTTCAACGATAGTTGTTTCGCCTTAATTATATTAATTAATGTCATATAACTTACGTAAAACATTTCTTAAAATATTTAAAACGTTTGGTACGAAAAGAGAAAATTATATAATAATTTCCTTTAAAGGAAGCCAGTGACAAATCGCCAGACTAGATTAAAAAATTAAAACTTGAGCAGTTAAGGTTTAATTATTTAATTAAATTTTAAAACATAATTAATTAGCGCTTGCGTCAACTTAATCATCCAACTAACTTTCTTTTCTTTTAGTAAAATTTTAACCTCCGCTTCCTTAAAACATTTGTTATAATTTGTTGTAATTTCCTTGCAAGAGAATTTCAAAAACACGCATTATCCACGAATCAATAAATCACGCAACGGAGAAGCGTACAAATAAACAATCTAACGATGCAAATTTTGTAAATAAATTTATTTGCTATTAAAATAAATTGATTGTTAGCATGCGAGATAATTTCGCAATCGCTTTATATCAATTTTAATGTCCACTGGAGCAAAAACGCGTTGTTAATTAATTACTCCTGACAATTGAGTGTGAAAATATTTGTTTACATTGTTTTAAAAAATGATACCGTTCACAAACTTTTATTAAACGGGGTTAATTATACCCTATAAAAATTTATTGGTAATGAATGTCTGGTAAAATAATTTATAATAATTGTGAGTGAGGCTATAATATAATAAATATTGCAAAATTGGGAAAAATTTGTTAAATTTTAATGAAATTTCTTTACATTTATTGCGGTTCGTATTTGGGACAAAATTTTTAAGCGGCGTGTTTTTCGTGTCAAAAGTGAAGACAACGTTTTCACATGTGCAATCGATTGGACGTTGAAAAAAAGAACTACTTACTTTAGACACCTACTGAGAAGCTTCTCAAAATACCGAAAACAAAAAAGAATCGGGCGAACTTTTGTGTGACTAATAAAATTCGCTTTATATGTACGTGTCGTAGAGATTCGACGAATGAAAACAATAAAAAAATATTTAAACAATCGTGTGAAATTCTCGTATCGCCTCAAGCCATAAAACTATTTTATAGTGGATTGTCTACAATTTTATTTAAAAACTAAATCGTTTTCCACTTAAGGAAACATCCCTTATTTGTAATAAAGAAAGCCTTCTCCCTGCATTTAAGATTTTGTACATAAGTACATATGTGGACAGATGTTTATATATTTTTTTATTATGACATGTGGAGCACACTTATTTTATCACACAGATTATAATATTTCGGAAACACCCTGTATTTAAAATATTTAGGAAACACCTTGTAAAATAATTTTACACATAGACGCATAATTTGTTTTTATTTTGCGCAAAAATATTTAAAAATCTTTAATTAAAAAATAATAACTCAATAATTATATGCAATTCATTGAAACTTGGCACGTTTGGTTCAGATTACTGGTGGCATTTAAAATGACCTAAGTTCTATACAATTAATTATTTTACCATAACCTGATTCAATCTAATAGAAGTAATCAGATCTAATTCAAGATTAAACAAGTAACATAGTCCGACTGAAATTAATCATGAGATGTATTAGGTTTCACAAAGTCTGAAGAAATTGCGAAACGTTTATGAAATCGTTAATTTATGGTTGTAACGAATGTTACAAAAAAGTTTTACGAGCAAAGGGAGAAAGGTTCTGTTGCAAGAACTATGCTGATTTTATTCGAGGGTTTAAAATTTGCGAATAGGCTTACTAAAATCTGGGGTAAAAAAATATGTAGAAGTTTCGTAATAAATTATTAAATTTTTTTAAGCTTGGATCATAGTAAAAATAATGAAGATAAATGTAGTCTTAACATAATTTGCCTAAGTTAAGTTGAGATTATGAATTTTTAAGGGTATCAGCCTTCCTTGCTATTTCTACACATGAGGGTTAGGTTAGGATTAAAATAATATTAGGCAAATACCTCAGAGTTTAGTAATCAAAAATTCTTGTAAAACCTAAAAGTACTTTTCAAAACTTGCAATGGAAATTTTAAACTATACAGGGTGTTTCATTTGACATGCACAATCTTCCTAATTGTTGAAGAGAAAAAAAAACAATCAAATTGAAACGAATAATTTGAGCACATACAACTTAATTTTTTTATTAATTTTCTTTCACACACAGACTAAAGCTTTTTATGCACTAGCTACCGAATCTTTTAGGCATAGCTTTAATCATTTCATGTGGAGCTACGTAAATTTTGAAACACTGAAGTTATTGGACTCTAGACCCAAGAAGGTTTTTGAACCTAAAAATTTATATGCTGGTTGGGAACTCAAAATAGTCCCACGTTTAATAAAAAACGTATATCCGATTTTTTTTTTCAATAGAATACCAAAATATAATTCGGAAGAGCAATGCTTGCTAAAAAGTTGACATTTCCAGAAACTATTGTAGTAGTTGACAACAATAAAATTATTAGATTATTACTTGTAGCATTTGAAAATTACTATAGGCAATTTTCATATTGCTGAACAGACATTAGCTATTCTAACTATTAAAGTTAGCCCATACACCGTATAAATTAGTAACACGTATTTATTAACATCATGTACCTATAAGGCATTCCAACCTCCTGTCAAATGGAAATGCCAACAGCCTCCATCTTTAAAAAGTTTGTCAGGTGATTACAAAAAAATTTGATGAAATTGAGTTTGTAGAGATAATCTGACTTTTTTATTTATTTAGAAATCGTATTTCATCTATAATTTATAATTTTTTTAGCATCTTACACCTACATTAAAACATCCAATGCACAGTTTTAACAGAAGACTTGCTTGCCAACAGCCGCCATATTGGTCACGTGGTTTACTTCGAATGCCTTATAGCAAAAAATATAAGAATGCTAAGAAACAAAAAACAAGAAAATATTTTAAAATATTTTGGCCAAAATTATAACCTAAAGAACCTAAGAAACGTATTTGGTTCTTAGTTAACGTTAAATAATAAAATAAATTTTATTTGGCAATTAATCAAAGCCTTTGGGTAATTTTGAAAGCTAAATAAATTTAAATTCATTTTAATCATTAGAGACGATTTTTTGTATTAAGAAGTTATGACTTACCACAGCTAAAGTCAAGATTTCATAGATATATCAACTGGACTCACCTAAAACAAAGAGAAATAAAAATTAATTTTAATAACTTAGCTTTATTGCACGACCTCAATATTTTCATATAATATGCAACAAAAAGTTAAATTTTTAGGCACAAATATAAAAAAAATTAGTACCATAAATACTGTAAAAAAACAAAATTTAACAATAATTTTATTAATAATATTTAAAACTTTTTTTTGTATTTATTTTTTTTTATACAGGGTGCGCTTAAATGGAGGTAAAGACCCAGGTAGCGCTTTTTCTTAGTTTTAATTAAAACTGGTAATATTACAAAACTAGAAATAATTTGCCTAGGAATTTTTTCTAGCTTATTCATGCAAATTTAAAATGTTGCCTCATCCATCTAAATGTTTAATTGACATTCACCTCGTGTTCTTTCAACAACTACTAGTAAAACTCTAAACAATAAGGAAGATTATAATAAGGATAAATGTAATCTAATTTTTCTAATAAGGACTGGCGACTATCATGTCAATTTTTACTCTAGAAGCTGCTGCACAAAACACAAAATAGTGATCTTGTGCTTTTTAGTGAAAAATTTTCAGCTACAACGCCAGTCCATGGGATGCATACATAGTATGTATGGAGATTCATAATTCAAAAGCTTTTTGTGATAAAGTAAATTTACGCTGTTCATTTAGGAAACATTGCACAACCGTAATGTACCTTTAGTACTGCATCCCCGGGTACTTTCGGTAAATTGTTTAACCTAAATTTAGGAAATATTTAATACAATTTAAAATCTGCGAAAATAGTTTTATAATAAAAAATGGTGGTGCAGAATAGCCTAAAAACACGAAAATATTTTTATACATATATGGTATATGTGAACAGCGTCAATATATTAAATCCACATTCTAGGCAGTTTCCAACGTAGGAACAATGATAAATATCTTGCCAAATTAGCTGCAATAAGTTTAGTAAACTAACCATCCCAGCTGCTTTAGCGAATGCTTATTTAATTACAACAATCTAAAATTATTATAAGAATTATTTAAGAATAAAGTGTAAAACCATTTAACCAAATATATTTTTATTTCCTGTGCGGGCTCTCGACCGAAACTGACGTACTATCAAAGCAGCTCTTAAGATTGCTTAAAGTGTCTAAGAGTGCATATTGAAAATCGGCAACAGGGTTACAGTGAATAAATACAAATCTGAGCAATGAGCTCAAGAATAAGACTAAAAAACAGGTGCATGACGTGTCGGCAAGATCACCTGTAAAAGCACAGGTGTAAAAGGTCGAAGGAAGGGCGCAACAATAGGAAACCTAACCGCAGATCATAACCAAAGCCAAGTACTAGGCATAAGTTGTACAATTGGAATTGGTAGTGCAGTTGTAATTATAAAAATAATTATAGGTGCAATTTAAATTTCAGTTAAAATTGTAGTACGTATTGATATATCATCTGTATAAAATTTATGTGTTTCCTGTAGGCGCATGGTAAAAGGGAATGTAAACAAACGTTACACTAATATAAAAATAGATAAATAAATTTATTAAAATAATAAAAATCTAACATCAAAATAAAAATTGCATGGTAACTAACGCATGAGAAAAAGGCTGCACAAGGGATTCATATCTCCCTTACACTGTTACATAAATTATTACGAGGGACTTCGAAACCGTCAACAACACAAAGTATGATATTACCGTACTCAAGATCCCTGGCGACGGAAACAGTCTCACCAGCTATCAGGCACGGAGCCGCACGATGTTTAAATATAGAAAGCAGTTAGGTGCAATAAGACAAGAAATAGCCACACACATTGAGAGCCATCTATAAAGCTTCCAAGAGCTCATATCTAAAAGCATCCGAGCACTGCACCATGTGCTGAGCAAAGCAACGAAAGACCTCCACAAAACACACTAGAGGGAGTATTGCAGCTGCCCAAAATATTGGCATCCGCAGACGATCTACTGGTAATTACAAACAATCCAAAGCACTAGAAACAGTGGGCCCAAAAGTAAACTGGGAAAAAAGCTCAGTGATGATACGAGACCCACAGGAAGATCCCAGAGAAGAGAACACAGAGGAGCAGGTCAAAATCGGAAGACACACGGTGAAAAGGGCCAAAAAGCTAGAATATCTGGGGTCTGACATAACAAAGAAACTATGGAGAAGAAAGACCACGAAAGATTAAATAAACAAAGCATTCCAAACTACGAAAATTATTCTACCATTTATACAAAAGCAGAAATTTCCATGGAACGAGACTAGAAAAAATCATCTACAACGCGGCAATAACTGAAACAGCTACATATGGCCTGAAAGCAACGACTCTAATAAACACAAACAGGATAGCCTTAAGAAATATGGAAAGAAAGATTAATAAACTCCTGAACCCAGAAAGCGCATCCCCAACAACACAGCTTCTAAATGGGAAATCGAAAACCAAAAGGATAAAGATGTACCAAATAAAATAATGGGTACAATTACTGAGACGCGAAAGGAATAAATTACTGCAGGAAGCAAAGGCGCTAAACTGGGAATAAAAAAAGTATGAAGGCCGTGTTTTACTTGGAATGATACCCTAGAACAACCCATACTATGGAAAAGGATTTCAAAAAATGACTGGCAGGAATGGGCAAAAGGTAAAGCAAAAATAAATCTGGAAGTGAAGCGAGTATGGAATATAGAAAAACAATCGGACCAAGAGAAATCTGAAAATGAAATGCAAATAAGTAAATAGAAGATTATCTTAACGAAAGGGTAAAAGCGAAACTAACATAAATATAGTAACTGTAGTAAAAGAAATGCATGATGCAATAGAAATATAACTGTTCGCCGCCCGGTCAGCACTACTACAAGCATGGCGGCTCTCTAGCGGTGTTGTACGCGGTGTGAGCGTCAGCATATCCCAAACGCTAATTAGCTTAGCAACACCTGATCCCCACTGGCATAGGGTTGGCCAAGTGTATCCTGGAATGGTCACAAACCTTGTTTATGACGTAAACCACGAATCGTATTACGAAGTTATGTCAGCCCTTAAGGGACCCGCTCTATATTCAGTATGTCGATGTTGATGTATACCTAGTTTAGCTCTAAAAAGAACTTGTTTTGTTTAAACGTATAAAATTTGTTTCAACAGGTTAAACACAACTAAACTTTTACTGTCAGTTAAACGAACCCAAATAATTGAAATATTTAAACATCTGATTAATTGCACATGATTTCCACCAATAAATATCAAATGTCGTTTGGGCTGCCTCCCACTTGGTCACGTGGGTATTAATCAATTCCGATGGGTCTGTAGTATCGAAGGATTTTAAAAAGTTTGTATAAATGAAGTAAACCATACGCCCATTCTCGATAGTTCCCAATGTATGGATTAATATAAAAACAACTGATTTAGTATTTCAAAAAGCGTATTATAATGTATGGGTTTTCCACTGATTTCATGGCCTACTAGATTTTTTAATTGGATGTGATACCTGGTTCTATCGAGGATTTTAAAAAGTCTGTAAAAATAGGGTGAATCATTTGTCCATCGTCCATAGTTTCTAATATATAGAAGATAGAGATAAAAACAACTGATTAGTGTTTCAAAAAATGTATTATGATCTATGAGTATATTGGTACAACAAAATTGCAAATGTTATCTAACAATTTGGGAAGTACCGATTTAATGCACTTCTTCTTCTGGTTCATGACGTTTGCCACCTTCTTGGCTATCATTACTTCGTTGACCGCTGCTCTAAATAGGTCGGTGGTGGTCTTAGCGTACCAAGTTTTTAGATTATTCAACCACGAGATTCTTCTTTTTTCCACGTTTGGTAATTATTTGTATTTTTTATGTAAATAGATATTAAATAATTCCTATTAAAAAAAACTTTTTGCGCATAAGCTCTGTGTTTTAGTAATTAACGGAAATAAACGAAAAAGAATCAGAAAAGGCTTAGATAGCGAATATGATAAAAAATAATTAAAACTGTTGCACCTACGATACTTTTGTTTTTTTTAATATTATCCGATCCTAACGTTGGACAGCATCTTGGCTATCATTACTTAGTTGACCGCTGCTCTTAATAGTTCGGTCTTGGTCTTAGCTTACCAAGTCCTTAGGATTTTTAACTACGATATTCTTCTTCTTCCCACATGGTTTGGTAATTATTTAGCTTTGTTATGTAAATAGATATAAAATAATTGATTTTATATATTAAAAAAAATTTGCGCATGAGCTTAGTGTTTTTGGTAATTAACGGAAATAAACGAAAAAGAATCAGAAAAGGCTTACATAGCGAATATGATAAAAAATATTTAAAACTGTTGCACCTATGATACTCATGTTTTTAAAATTTTATAATAAATTAAAAAAAAAACAGCTCCGTGGCTTAGTAATAGAGCACTAAGATTCGGTTTAGAAGATAACGGGTTCGATCCGCGGGCACCACTTCACCATTTGACATTGTGATGTGGACTTTATATAGTATAGCTGACACTCCTATAATAAATTGGGCAAAAGGTTGCAAGCTTTATATCCAGTTAAAATAAAATCTCAACAAATACAGAAACAACTTAAAAAATTGCAAGAACAATAAACAAAAATTGAGTTTAAAGTGGGATATTTAAAAAAATACAATAATTTGTCTAAAGGCCATTCAAAAAGTTAATAAAAGATTAAGTTAAGATAAATTTCTACTTTAGACTTTAAGAAGCAAGTAGGATAATAAAAATTAGAACAATTTTCTATTCTTTTACAAAAGGGGTAATTATTACCTCAAGGACCTTTCCGGTAATCTCACGATCTGACCCAAGATTTTTTTTACTGTTCGCACCAAGGTGGTCTATGAGTCAATTACCTCGCGTGCTAAATCCTGGTACACGTACTATTTCATTCAATTAGGTGGAGAACAAAAAAAATATAAATTCCGATAACGTTACCGATAACTTCATTAAAGGTGTGTCGTATGTCTCACATCCTCATCCGGAGCTTTGAAATCCTTTACGAAATTAATTTATGAAATTATTAACTAATACACTTTACAGAAGCCCGATATTTGCAATATGTTTTTATAGAAAAATTGCATAATATGATTTATATTTAAATTAATATAAAATTATTTTTTGTTAATTGATATACATACATGTAAAACAGAAATAAATGTAACTGCTTGATAATAAAATTAATTAAATTATTTACCTGAAGTAGGTGCACACATAAACAATTATGTTTGCGCGAAATTAAATATTTGACAATTTTTTAATGAAGTTGTCCTAAGATTAAATTGTGCGTTGATTATATCATTTCTAAATAATATTTCTCGCCTTGATGTTAATGTCAGTATAATCTTGATCAAATTGTTGTCTAAGAAGCGTTGACAATGTAATTTGGTGTAAAATTGTTTATGGTCTTGTTAATTGTTAAATTTGGCATGAATTCCGGGATTAAATTATGATTTTTTTTTTGTTAAATGCTCAAAATTCTTTTGTGTTCTGAATGTGTGTTGGTAAGTGTAAGGGAAAGTGCAAGAAGTAGGGGAGAGACAAGCATATTGGCATCGCGATGACCGCATCCAGTGAAACCAGAAGGTTTATTTCTGCCGTTGTTAGTTCTTCAGCTGCACTCGCGAGTGTTGCCAGTGATTTTTTTTCTTGGATACCTTGCTCATGTGTAAGTAATTAGATTTATTTTATTTGGTCCCTTGTAATCTACTTATTATAATGAAAAAAAATGTGAAGCGTGTAATGACATTTTTAGTACATTTTTTTTATAAAATTATTCAAATTAATTTTTTTTTTAGATTTAATTAAATAAATATTTATTTTTTTATACATTAGGAGTAAATTTATTGAATTATTAATGTACTATATTTAGGAAAAATAAATTAAAATATTTCAGGTGTATTCGAAAAAAATATTAAAAATTTAAATTTATTTAGAATTTTATTACTCAAACCATTAAAAAAATCCAAATGTATTTTTATATTTGGAACAAAACATTATTAAAAACATAATAAAAAAAACATTTTATTTAAAATTCATTAAAAAAATTAAATTGGAGATTGGAATGTATTTTAAAAGTTTTTAGTACCAATTATATAATTTTTTTTTTTTGAAAAAGATAGATTATTTACTTCGAAACAAAACTTTCTAGAGCTGGTCCTTAATCGTTTTACCCATTATTACCATTATTATCAGTTATTTACAAAAAAAAAATATAGTTCGAAGTTTTATGGAAAATAAATATAAACAATTTTTAAAGCCTTCAAAGAACTGTTGTTCTAGACCAGGGGTAGACAAACTACGAGTCGTGAACCGCATGCGACTCTTTAGGTACGCTTGCCTCTCATTGGAAATAAAATCGAAAGTGAAAATAAAACTAATAATTTTACACACGGGGTTTAACAAAGAAACTTTAACTTGGTCCTGTTATTTTAAATTCGTGATAAGTAAATTAACAGGTATGAGCTTTTTTCAGAAATTAACTATTCGAAATATACAGGGTCGTCCAAATTGAGCAACCTACCATGGGTATCATCCTTGTTATTAAAAAAAGAAACTTGGTTAAATAGACAATGTTGTGTAAATTTCTTTGCTGATTTAGATTCTAATAAGAAAATTAAAAAATTCCAAACAGTATAGAAATTATTTTAAAAAACCCGAAAATTGCAATTTTCTAAAAAGTCAAATTTCTTCGTAATTATAAAAGTAACAAAAAAAGTTTTTTTTATGAAATTTACTTGATTCGATGAAGGAAACTTAAAACTGCTGCCTAAATAAAATTCAATATGGCGGTTTCCAAGATATTAATATCAACTTTCTTATTTTAATTGGCAGCCATATTTTATTTTTACATAATTAAATCGACTTTTTTTCTCTTTTCAACCATGTATAAAAACTTATGTCAGAACAAAAATTATGTGAAGTAATAACTGTTTTAATTTTAAATTAAGCAGACACGAATAACAATAAAACAAAATTTATTATTACACGACTACCTGTCATATTGCGTTAGAGTATAAATAAATAATTAGTATTTGTACAACATAAAAGTTGCTAATATTATTCTGGAAACCGTCATCTTGAATAATATTTTGACAGCAGAGAGTCAATGAGCGCAGAAATCTACACAACATTATTCATTTTACCAAGTATTTATTTTTAATATTAAAAAAGATACCCATGGTCAGCCGACCTGTATACGAGCTTTTTAACAGAAATTAATTATTCATAATAATTTACGTTTCCAGACTATTTTTCCACCCTGTATATTTTGCGACCCTATTTGTATAAAAATTTCTTTTATGGAAAACAATGTATTTTTCTTTTTTTTTCTGTAAGTGATGTGTATATGAATAAAGTTAAATTATTATTATTATTATTATGTATAATAAATAAATTATGACTCTTGCTAGAGATTAATTACTTATAACCCAATCACAAATGTTAACTTAGTTAAAGAGGATTAAACCCAAAAACGTGCACTTTAAAGCACTTTTCATAACAAATATTTTGCAACCAAAATATAATTTTTTACTTTATCAAATTAATACGATATATGTAAACGAAATTTTGGAGTGCTTCACTCAACCTTTCCATAAGCTCATAAGCACATAATAATAATAATAATAATAA
>JARJDX010109776.1:0-13090 GCA_030264735.1 Gymnusa sp. GC000175 | reverse complement strand
TTTCACGTAAAATGTGTTGTCTATCGTCGATCTTCTTACGCGGAACTCGGTCTAGACATCTGATGCTATATCGTGTGCTTAGTATTCGCCAGTAGATTTTGCTGAATACATTTGTTACCAATATTCCTCGATGGTTATTACAATCATACACTATCCTAGACTTTTCCTAAATCTACGAAGGCTTAATAAACTCTATGCATTTTTTTCTTAATAATTTGTTCCACGTAAAATGGGTCATCTATCGTCGTTCTCCTTACGCGGAACTCGGTCTAGACTTCTGATTCAATATCATGTGCTTAGTATTCGCCAGTAGCTTTTGCTAAATACATTTGTTACCAATATTCCTCGATGGTTATTACAATCATACACTATCCTAGGCTTTTTCTAAATCTACGAAAGCTTAATAAACTCTCTGCATTTTTTTCTTAATAATTTGTTCCACGTAAAATGGGTTGTCTATCGTCGATTTCCTTACGCGGAACTCGGTCTAAACATCTGATTCTATATCGTGTGCTTAGTATTCGCCAATAGATTTTGCTGAATATATTTGTTACCAATATTTCTCGATGGTTATTACAATCATACACTATCCTAGGCTTTTTCTAAATCTACGAAGGCTTAATAAACTCTCTGCATTTTTTTCTTAATAAGTTTTTTCACGTAAAACGTGTTGTCTATCGTCGATCTTCTTACGCGGAACTTGGTCTAGACATCTGATGCTATATCGTGTGCTTAGTATTCGCCAGTAGATTTTGCTAAATACACTTGTTACCAATATTCCTCGATGGTTATTTCAATCATAACTGTGTCATTTCTTATGAATACTGTTAATCTACTATTTTTTCGCCGTTAAAAAGTTTTTGGAATATTTTTGTGTTTATAGGAGGTATTGTTTTCAATATTTATTGGTTCTTTTCCCATTTCCCCAAGACAAGTTCTTTTCCCGATTTTAACTATTTACTTCACGTCTTCTATTTGTATTCTAATTAGAGAACCCATAATTGCCACTAGTGGACTTCCTATAATTTTGATCTGTTTTTGAATAATATGACTTTATGGTATTTTTCCATTTTCTTGGTGAGAAGATATACTATTTCTTTTAATATTGTGTGTCTTTGTGTGCGATCTTGTTGCAGTTTTTTTCAATTATTTTACAAGTGTAAAATAAATTTTTATGGAAAATTGTGGAAATTTAAACGTATCGGTTTGGTTAAAATTTTTATAGATTGTAAAAAAAAATATCAAAGCATAACCCTCGTACATTAATAAACGTATAGGGTTTTATTTAATTATTATTATTAACATTTTGCCATTCTTAAGGACAGTGTTTCTTAACTTTTGTAGTGATCGACACCCCATTGAACCTCCAGATCCGTTCTCGCACCCCCCACAAAAAACGTTTTACATTTTTTTGTTCGCGGCAAGATAAAGTGGGTAGTTCTGAGAGTTTTATACGCCGTCTTAGCGATTTTTGGTTCATCAGGTACTATAGTACTTGTGATTTAAATTGAAATAGTATAACACAGCTTCAAATTTTGTATTACACATCTTAGTGTTAGTTAGTTAAAAGCTTATCGTTGCCACTCGCACTCGCACCTGAAATTGCTTACTCGCACTTACCCCAGGTTAAGAAACAAAGTCTTAGACTCTCCCTCTTTAACTGACATTTTTGGCAACCTGAAATTTTGTATAGTAGTATCGCCAAATTAAAATAAAATTTTTGAAATGTGGAAACTCATTTTATGCTTGTTAAAAATCACGAATTAATTTTAATGAAATATGTGATATGAAGTATTAATCAAATACATAATAGATAACGTTTTGATATTATGTTTTTATTTTTTACAGGCTGAAGATTTAATTGATGATTTATTATCATTGGAGTCAAGTTCATTAGCATCTGACAGTTTCAAAACATCTGATAATTCATTGACGAGTGCAGAAATTAGTATTAAAAATGAACCATTTACGTTTACAGAGGCTGAATTACATGCACTTGCAAAAGATAGACAGAAAAAAGATAATCATAATATGAGTAAGTTTCAAAATAATTTGGCATGAAAATTAAGTTTTAAAATTATATCATGTAATAATAGAAATAACAAATGAAATAAAAAGGATTTTCTTTGTTTCTATTTCAATGTGGATTGCATGCAAAATTAATATTATGTTGCTTTTTTTAGTTGAACGCCGTAGGAGGTTTAATATAAATGACAGGATAAAGGAATTAGGTACATTATTACCAAAAAATAATGACCCATACTTCGAAATAGTGAGAGATGTAAGACCCAATAAAGGAACGATTCTAAAATCTTCTGTAGAATATATTAAGTGCCTTAAAAATGAAGTACAAAGACTAAAACAAAATGAAATTAGGCAAAAACAAATTGAACACATTAATAGAAGATTGCAACTTCGAATACAAGTATATAAACATTTAAAATAAAAAGACAATATAAAAAATTATTTTATTTTTAAGGAATTGGAGCGGCAAGCAAAATCTCATGGACTTCCAATTTCTGATTTCAATTGGCAACATGGTGGATCAACAAGTTCCTTGTATAACACTTATTCAAAAAATCAAAATCAACCACCAACTGCCTCTGTAATGCCATCTTTACTAATGCCGGATGCAGTAAGAAGAGTAAGTGAAAGTTGTTTATATTATTTTGAAAATTAACAGGGTTGTAGACTTCTCAAAAAATAGTTCCAACCCCAGACACTACTTAAAAATTTAAAAATAGTTTCATCCCCTTCCAATACTCTATAAAAATTTTAAGTACAACTCCGAACCAGCTCTTGAAAAATTCAACTTTGACTTCCATTTTATTTCCGACTAAAGGCCGTGAAATTTTTGACAACCATGTAGAATAGCGAAATAAAAACTTAAAAAAAAAAACAAAAACAAAATTTTCAAAACTTCGATTTTATCGAAAACGTATTTAACATTATTCCAAATCGGTGATTATGAAATTTGTAGACGTTTCGGAAATGATGTCGCAGTTGTGTGGTTTAAAGCGAGTCCAACTCCGATTCCGACTCCACTAAGAAAACAAGTGACGACTCCAACCACTTTAGAACCCTGGAGTTGACCGTTACATAAAATAAATCCTAAAGAAACAAAAAAACTACGAACTATAAAGGATTTATACTGCATTGTGCTAAATTATTATACATACAAGCATTAGCCAATTGTACATGTGCTATATAAGAATAACATACGTATAAAAAAGTAAAGGTTTATATATCAAAATTTTGAAAATATTACTGTTTTCCAATGAGCTATTACAATATTTTTTACATTTTTTTTAAATATTTTAATTTAATTATTCTTAACCAATGCCTACCCATATTGCTGGCCCTGCCAAGTACGGCAAATCCACATCCATCATTTGTATGTACTCCAAATTTTCTTTATATAAACGTTACACCACATACACGCACTTATATCTTCTACTCTACACAAAGTGAATCTCTTTTTCAAAAAAATATTATATTTGCGACGCGATTTTATTTCTCTCATTGATAATTTAATGGTTTTGCAATTTACAAAAATATAAGAAAATATTTTCTTCTTATCGTATCGTATCCGATTGAGGAACAATCATGATTTTGTTAACTGCCACTCTGAAGATAGAGCTATGTTTTATTCTTTGAACCATTGCATCAAGTTTTTTAACCACGATATCCTTCGTCTTTCCATTTTGCGTTTTTCTTTTATCTTTTTTGGATGATTAGATGCAATGTGTTGTTGGTATCCGAATTTCGCCTTACGTTTCTCAAGTAGGATAGTTTCCTCACCTTAAAAGTGCATCTTCTGGTTTTTTAATTTTTTGTGTTTAGATTTAAATTATACTCGTCACAATTTTGTGCCACGATGTTTAATAGATCTTTCAGGTTGTCGCTATTATGACCGAATCACCTGCATATCGTATGTCACTACATTTATCTTTTTAATTTCTTGGGCATTCTTCATTGCTTCCCTAAATATTTCTCGGCGTATATCTTGAAAATTTATAATGAAATGACACATCCGTGTCTGACGCCTCTACATCTTCTGATATTCTTTTGGTGATTCTGAGGTTCTCTTTTTGTTGCCAATATTGATTTGCTATACATCAAATACATCAACATCAACCTTCGATTACTGTTGATAGATGAGTTTTTATTATTTTGTTATGCAGTCATAACAAATAACACATCGTGGTTTACACTTGTACATCGTTGTATTAGAACCTAAATACTAAAAAGACCCTTTCTCGTACCTAATTTTTTTTTAATCCAAACCGTGTATTTCTTGTGTACTGTGACTTATTGTGCAATTGTCTCTGTACTTTAGTGATTGTCTTCTTACGTAAAGCAGTGAAAGTACCAGCTAATCTGGTGGTATTACTTCATAAATGACGTTAAACAGCCTAGTCAGGAGTCTGAGCAAATTGTCCCCTAATATCTTCAGAATTTCCGTTGGTATCTGATTTGGTACTGAAGCATTTGTTTGCCTTTACAATAGCCTTTCTTTCTTCGTCTACTTTTATAAAGTGAAGTGTTGGTTTTTTATTTTAAAGTATTCGATTTTTATTTTCATAGTTATTATATAAGAATATCCAAATATTTTTTCCATCTGTCCAGTTTTTCGTCTATATCTAGAACCAGGCGCACGTTTTTGTCCAGCAGATTATTGGTTGTGTTTATTCTTCGAATACCTGTTATCTTTGTAACTTTCTCGTGTAGGTGGAATGTCTCTTGTTCAGTTTGTGCATTGCTACGAGAAGCATTTCGATTTAGCCTGTCAGATTCCCTACCCAATATCCATATTTATTATTTAATTTTGGATGCCTATCTTAAAGCCTGTTAATTATTTTGTTTTGGATTTTGCAAAAATATTATCAATAAATTTCCGAAATTCTTCTAAAAGAGCATTTTCTGTGTATTCTCTAAAAATTTCCTCGACGTGTCAAAATTAAGTCGTCAAAATTTATCAAATTTACTAAACTTATATTATACGTGATGTTTGATGAAAACGACAAAGTCAAATTTTAATTATCATTGATGTTACTCTGTGTATTGCAGATGACTCAATTCCATTTTTATATGGTTATTTTTTAATAATTCACTTAGCGTCGTTTCATTTTACGTCACGATATTTTAGAATACAAAGCAAGATGTAATTGTAATTAAAACCAACATTCATTAATATTTTTTTTCTTCTAATTTTTACGTGGTGATTTGATGAGAAAAGTGCTATCACAAAATGAAATTGTCAAATTTTAATTACCATTGTTCTTATGTTGTGAAATTTTATTTTTATGTGGGTCATAGTCACGTGTTATATTTTTGGTCCATTGTGCACTTCACAGAATTAAAACGTTTCTCAGTTAAAATGATCAATCTAAATTATACATGCATGCAATTATTTATGCATGCAATAACCATTTACATACTATTGTTACTCAATTGGTTTTTTTTTACACAGCCTACTAGTATGATTCAAAATTACGCCATTGCTAACTAATTTTTAGACAGTTGTTCGTTTAATTTAATTTTTGCTAAAAAATAATGGCATTTATAATAATGTTTGCAAAAAATGTGTGCATTAATAAATTATGATATTAAATCTATTAATTGACTGTTAATAATTTTAAATTGGTCAATTAGTAAAATTGATTAAATAGAATTCCAGATTAAATTACAATTACACATTACATACAAGGAGGAATCTTGTAACTAACTGTTACATCCATAATTGTGGTTTTTGCAAGGTTATTTGCAGTTTCCTTGAATATTATTTTTAAGGTAGTTAGTAACATATAAGCACAATAATTGTTATTAGTTTTATAAAAATATAAACATGGAAAACATTGTTTAGTCTTTAAATTTATTATTCAAAGTACGGCGATGATAATTCAATGCATGAATGAATTATTTTATTTATCATGAATCTAGACAACCAACATCACAGATAACAAGTTTACAATTACAAGTACATAGTAAATAGTACCATTCATAAAACGTGCTATAAAAGAATTTTAAAAAATTATAGAAAATATTGGCGTAAAGTAATTAGTAAAATTAGAATAAACTTAATTTATTTTAACAGGCTTTTACGCATGTAAAGTGGTAATTAACGAATGAATATATCAATAGATGACAGTTTGAAAGGCTATAATCTTAAAATACTTTATTAACTTGTATATTTTTAATGCAATTATTAGATAATTAGCAAGTAATTATATATTTTGATCACTTACAATTGATGAAAACCTTGAAAGCAATTTCAAATGTCAAAATGATTACTTATGAGGAATTGTTTTGGCTCTAAAGATCTCAAGCGAAAGTCCCACTTAAAAATTCTTCCTGTCGAAAATGGCAACCCTAGGATTGAAAGCAACAGATCAGATTACATGAAAAGGTCCAAACCATACCAAACACTTCCACCTATCGAAAAATAAATTTTGATTTAACTGAAAAATTGATAGATCTGCTTTAGATCAGATCAAATCATCCTCGTTCTCCAGACTACCAAAAGTCGTTAATCATCATGATTCCACAAATCCACAAAGAAGGCCAATCGTTGCAATAAATAAACTCCCCCACACACAAAATATTTATTACAGGAAAATCGTCTTTTATTAAAAATTTCCTGCACTTTGTAGATCGCATTCAAGCATTGCACTTTGAGAAAGGTGACTTGTTAGTTAGCTTTGACATAGATTTTCTTTTCACAAATATACCTATCCATAACACAGTTGAAATAATAAAGGATTTTTTGCAAGACGCACCTGATCTCATCGCATTACTTGAAATATGCCTAACGTCAACTTATTTCTTTTGTCAAGGTTTATTCACAAGTATCAGGAGTCGCCATGGACTCCTCTTTTCCACTTACCCTTCTTAGATGTTTTGGTTTCAAAACGCCCCGATGGTGATACTGTTTACAGGAAACCCACCCACACATATAGGTATCTAAATGATAACTCACATCATTATCCTACCCAATTATCTTATTATCTTTTATAAACTCCCGAATATGTGGCAGTGTAGCTCAGCGGTCTAGACGTCCAGCTGCTGAGTGCAAGATCGTAGCTTCGCGCCCCACAGCATCCAAAATATTTATTTAAATGTTTAAATGCCCAACACTGCCCAACTTCCCAGAGATAGATGAGAAATCATGTAACTCCAGTGGTTCTGAATCCACGTTAAACTGTAGGTCCACCTGTAATGTAAGTTGCCAGCATTACAGGCAGAGAAGAGACTATGCGCCAGGAGTGGCGTCCTAAGCTGACGACGAAACTCCCGAATATATAGGAGCCTAATTACCTCATAAAACAAAGGTAATTAGATTCTTTAATATCTGCGGGTTTGTTCTCAATTAGATATTTGTTCCTCTGATTTTCCGAAGTATTCGGTTTTGTTAAAATTGTTAACTTACTTTTCGTAAATTGCTAAAATACTTCTTTTTTACATAAAACTTTGATCTTCTTTGTTTTGCTTAACGGCATCATAATTGTCTGCTAAGCTCATTGCTCCACATTGTTTCTACTAGCGATTTTAGGCAGATTTGGAGCATCCATGTCCTTAAATAATTGCAAAAGTTTTCCAGGTATGTACAACCGTTACCCCATTTTTTTCTTCAACTTTTAAAAATGCTATTCGCCATTTAAGCCAAGCGCTTTTCGTCTGGTAGACAATTTAGTACATAACACCAATGCACATAGAATGTAGAGAATCAAATCACTCTACATTCTATCTGCATTGATACCTAGTAACAAATTTTTTATCCATTTATCTAAAGTCCTAAAGAAATTGGTTAGTTTCCAACCATTTTTTACCGCCAATGTGATGCTATACAGTTGAATACATATATCTAAAACTTATCAGGTATGTCTATACCCTTCATGGGTTTCCAGTTATTTTTGTGGTACTAGACGTATGCCATTCGTAAATCTATAAAAACCAAGAAAAAACGTTTGTTCCCTTTTCTTCCAATTGTTGAATTGTACAAATATGATCGATCCATGGGCGTCTTGCTGTAAAACCTTTCTTCGTTGATTTTTTCAGCGATCAGTTTTTTTTATTAAATTTCTAATAACTTTTCCGCCTTTATTAGTTAAATTAAGGAATGGTATCGGTTGGAGGTGTTAGTTTTTTATTTATGGTAGAGTTGGAGACATTTTTTTTAGTCGAAGTCGCAGAGTCGATTTATTTTTGAGGTGTCATAGTTGTAGTCGTTTTAAACTGCACGAGTCCAGCTTAATAAAATTTAATAATATGGATCTGGCATTCATTGCCTAAGAAAATGCGTTTGATTCGATACAGCTATGTGCGGTAATGAGCTCAATGTTTAATGCGAGAATTGATTCAAGACACACCGAAAAAGTGCAGCTTTAAAAAAAAACACATTATCACTTAAACTTTTTACTTTGGCGTTGGAAAATGTCAACGGTAAAAACTTGATTTGCAGACGACATTCTGATTGGTAACAGTATTAAAGAAATACAAAATACTGTTAGTTAAGCTTCCAAAAAGAAATAAAAAATACTGTTAGTTAAGCTTCCAAAAAAGTCGAAAAAGTCGGATTTAATATGAACTTAATAAATAATAGTAACATCATCCAACAATTACCTTTAGATAACAACAGCATAGAAATATGTATACTTGGGCTAGAAAACAAAAATCAGACATGGGCTAGGTCCTAAGAAACAAAGATATTCCAACTTATTTAAAGCCTAAGGTGTTCGGCGCATGCAAATTGCCAGTGATGACTTATGGATTAGAAACAACTACCTTAACCGAAAAGAGTGCCGAAAACTAAGAATGACGCAGAGATATATATAGCGTGCAATGATCAGCATAAGCTTGAGGGATAAAATTAAAACTGGAATAACACAAGAAAAGGCGTAACACATGTAATACACAGAGTGGCAAATCTCAGAAGAATACAGTGAAGATCGAGCACTACGAAGAGAAATAGGGGAGGTCCCTGAAAAGATGGCTAGATAATGTAAAGAGATACATAGGCAAAATATGGCATTAGGAGACTAAGAACAAAATTGAATGCAAGCAAATAAGAGAGGCCTTTGTGCAGCATTAGACTTCGAATGACCGAAGAAGATGTGGATTAAAAAGAGTATTAATTAAATTTTTGTTTTGTTTTGTTGCACGCAAAAAAATTCAAGATTTAAAGTTTCGTAGTTTTGTAGTCGCTTTAAGCTGCAGATCTCCAACTTCAACTCGAGTAAGAAAGACTAATTTCAAGTTTTTGTTTTGTTACCCTACATGCTTCCCAAAAATTCCACTGTATTCCTATAGTCGAAGTCAAGTTAGACTTATATGTTAGAAGTCGGAATCGGGCTTGGAGTTTGAAAATTAATTTACATCTCTGGTTAATTTACCTCTCTAAAATCAGTAAGTAAAGACACCCATCTTCTTGCCAACGACAAATGAAAATAATCCAATTGACATAGGAGACATAACAATCCTTTTTTAACAAGGATAATTTTTAACATTAACAATTTTTAGTACTCAAGCTTATAATAATAAAATCAAAATATCAAATCTTGGCCAAAAACTCCTACTATACATAATGTTTTCTCTTTAATTTCTCAATTTTTTTCTTTTCTTTTTTCAGATGCCTGATGTAATAACAGATGCAACCCTCAGTATATCAGCAATGGAAGAATTAATGGATGATGATGAACCAGTAAATGGTGTTAATGGAGATCCAATGTTATCATCCCCTCATGCCCTTCCAGGTGATACGTTACTCGCATCACCATCACACCCTGTCCATGCTGTTGATCCACTACTTTGTGAGCCTAGATTACCAACACCTACCAGCCATATTGATCCAGTTGATGGCGATACTCTTGACATCGATATGATTGCATGATACAAAATAATTCAATTGTTTCGGAAAAACAATTGCGCGCATACTATTATTTCTACCAATACAACGTTTTAAATTATTTTTTTAAGTCAAAAATTAAAAAAAAAACATCCTACACAGTTTAACTGGTAGTTACGAAAATAATTTAATCAGCAATAATTATATGTTTTAAACACTCATAATTATTCTAGTTAATTATTAGTCTTTTCTTAGACTATTTTAGTAAAGTAGTCATTAAGTTTGTATTTTAAATGAGAGTATTAGATGAACTGTATACAGCATTTAGTGTTTTTGAACCTCACATTATCATAAGGTGTAAAAAATTTTAAATTGCAATTTTTTTCAAAGTTTATTTTGTTAGAAAAATATGTTTTATGTTTTAGGCATATTTTAAAAATTGCGATCAACCTTATTATATTTTATGTATAGTTATTTACTGTTATGTATTTACAGGCAGAGATTATATTACATTTTTTTAGATTTAAAAAAATGTTCAAAATAATATTACCTAGATTATTATCTCATGTTGAGGCAATATTTTATTTTTCAGTATTATTCACATGCAGGACTATGAATATGCCTTCTGAAAAGAGATTGTTTGTAAATAGACTACAGAAGAAATTTGGTGCAACCTATTCATTTTTGCTTCAAAAGGAAAATTATATTCAATTAAATTTTATTTTATTTTATTAATTGTTATAAATAATATTTTACAAAATTTAATTTTGTTTTTTTTTTGTTTACTTTTACAATGGTATAAAAATTCCAAGAGTATAAATAAGTAAACACCTCACCTTTTAGAATACATTAAAACTCATTTTGTTAATAATTTTGGGAAAATCCTTAGTTTGAATATGTTTAAAAATTAAGTAGCTAGAATGTATTTATCGACCGGTTTTTTGTTGAAAGCCCTCTTTTTTGGGTGTAGACAGTTTATTTTAAGCCTTATGTTTACGTCCGGTAAGTAACAGGGCAGGGCAGGGGTTACGTCACAGTCGGGACAAACAGCTTTGAGGGTGATTTCTGAACCACCCTGAAGCAAAGAAAGATTTTAAATCTAGACTTGTAAATCGAACCGGATTTTAACCCAGGTCAGAAAATTTTACTCTTTGTTGAATAGACGTCTCAATCCGTGGGCACTAAGTGTGACGCGATTGCCCACAAGCGTTTTTCACACTTCGGAAGGGACCGACTGCCCCACGAAGAAGTGAGCGGCATCACCCCCAAGAAAGTTATCAGATTCATAAAGGACCTGGGACTACTTGACAGGTGGTTGGGAAGGGGCAGACAATAGATTTATTAGGTCGCGGTTCACGAGGCTAAATCACCTCACACTGGCCCCATCTAACCTAACCTAAGTGCTCAACCCTTTTTACCAATAATAATTTTATAATTACATTGGTAAAGCTTAGAAAGGAGACATCTAAGAGTAAAAAGCTAAACTATAGGATGCGTAGATAGAATTTGTAGACGGGCACAAAGACATCGTTCAGCTGTCTTTTAAATTTCTATTTAATTTAGTTTCATTTTAAAAAAATTGGGCTTTTAAAATTCCTCACCTAAATCATTACTAGCCAACAATATTTAAAAAAATGTTACAGATCATTAACAAAAACTAATTACGCCTATCCTCTTCGATAAAAAACACGAAGTGACCAAATACAAACAAAACTTTAAGCGCTGAAGGATGAATGGTTGCATAGCTTGTAATAAGGTTTTCACGTGTTGCATACACATATACATCAGTTTAATTTAATTAAGCTAAAGAAACGTTCTGCCTCCTAGATTGCAGAGTGGCACATACTGATTTTGCCTTCTGAGACTAAGATTATGAAGAAACTAGTTAATCTGCCCAACTACAGTAAAACAAAAAGGTATAGAAAAGAGAAAGTTTCAAAAACCATAGTAAAAATATATTAAAAGTAAACGTAAATAAAGTTACCAAAGAACTAAATCATCTTAATAAATCAGTTAATTTAGGATTACTTTGTAGACGGAATCTATTGGCTATTTACTTGGAAAGCCAACCAGATAAACCCCACACCCTGATCAGATGATTTTATTCATTAAATGTAAATGAAAATGCGCTAGAAATAGTAAAAAGGGTGAAGGCGTTTGCTAATATCCTATATGTATTCAAACCCTTATCCATCGACTTTGAAGCAGCACAAGATGAAATTTAAAATAACAAATGGTTACTCAGAGATTCAATGCTAAAATATTTAATAGTATTCAAAAGGTCGCTTAGATAATTCCTCCTACCCAAATCGGAGAAGAATCTATACGCTGTCAAATCTTACAGACTGCTGCTACCGTGAAAGACCCTTCTTAATAAAGCTTTATGAAGAATATTTTGACTTATGTCCCCTCAATTCTAGTAAATCGAAAATACCATTTTGGGACATGTGCCGTATCTATTATATACAATAGATCTAGCAAATATCTGACGATTTAGCACTGTTGCTGATTTGTCTGCAGTTTAAGTTTTATACATCATCCAGCATTTTAAGAAATCTTCTAAATAAATTTCGACAAAATTCGGTTATATTTACAAAAAAATGGAAGAAATTTTTAATGAAAATAACGTTGCGTCATTGCTTTTAATACGAATAAAAATATTAGGTATTAAATGTAACAATTAGATGAATACCAGCTCCTAAAAAATAGCATCCCAATCAACGTCAAGAGGAAAGTGTATGAGATCTGCACACTACCTGTAGCCCCATATGGTTAACAAATAGTAACAGTGATGAAGAAAAGTGCAAATAAATTAAGAACGACACATCAAGCAATGAAAAGAACCATACTTGGTATTAGGGGATAAGATACGAAACAAGGATATCAAAAGAAGGATAAAAATCACAGATATAATGGAACGTATCGTGAAATTAAAATGGCAATGGGCGGGACATATAACCCGACAAAACAAAAAGAAATTGACAATGAAAATCATAATGTGGCGCCTAAAGAGGTAATACGAGACTTAGGAAGATCGCAGAGAAGATGGCTTAATGACATTAATCAAACAGTTGCAAAAAAACTGGTGCATATCCAGGAGTGGATTAACAGTGGCTAAATTAAGAAGATGGAACAAGGGCGGATCCAGCTTGCTTGCTTAGGGGGGGTAATTTTTGGACAAGAAAAATAATTATTGAATTAACTGATGATAAACCTATGATTAGGTCATAAAACAATTAATAATAA
>JARJDX010109759.1:0-26309 GCA_030264735.1 Gymnusa sp. GC000175 | reverse complement strand
CGCCTTTGTTGTTGATATCCAAAAATTAAATTTTTAACTTTGTGCAAGATTTAGATAAATATCTGAAAAACCATCAAAGATTTTTAAAAACGGATTTCAGAATCTGATTTAGAGTTAATATATTCTACAAGGAGGCTCGTTCTCTGTCCCAGACAACTTTTTAATCTTTATCCAGCGTAAAAAGTTTGAGAAGCGCTACATTAAGCGATGGATTTTAATCTATTTTGATAGCTTAAAAACTTTCTAAGTCCTATTTTACTGAGATATTTCTTTCAACAGCTGTTATCTATTATATTATCTATTATATTAATCTTCATTATAATTTTCTAGCTAATATATTAAATAAAAAATCTTTATTCAATCAAAATCATCTAGATTGAGACTGCTTAAAGATTGCAGACCTAGTCAGCATATACATTAACATTGAAAAATGAACGTTAAATGTTTTTAATGTAAAATAAGTTAGAGTTACTTTTTAACTTTGGTATCGATTCCTTAATGGAATTTTTTCATTATGATAAATATTTTCACCGTCTCCGAAAATTTTATTTACTTTCAACTTTGATTAGTTATACACAACACAAAAAGTTTTTAAAATATCAAGATCGAACAAAAACTTTTTCGTATACTCAATTTAAAGGCGGTTGAAGATATTTAAAAAATTACTTATTGCCCGAAATTCTAGAAGCTTGTCAATTTATTGTAATCAATTTTATTATAAAGTTATTTTCAAATAATTAACATTTTGTTGCTTTAAAGGCCAGTATACATCTACAGGGTGAACCAACTAAAATTTGACCGGCTGTTCTTTTAGTTAATATTCAGATTTCAAGTAATTGCTAAAACACCTTGATTTCAGTACGGGAGACAATACTTGAGTATATTTTCACCTTCATACCTCCATCCCTGTAACACGTAAATTCACGTGCATAGGCGTCGGCAGACTTTTATACAGGGTGAGGCAAGATCACGGTCGTCGGCGGACTTTTATGCTGAGGTAGGGGCAAAATTAGTATAAATATTTTAACTTTTTTTTTTAATATTTAACAGTTTATGTGCTATATGATGATTTCCTACCCAGGCGACGCAGATGGCCACGCCCCAAAAAATTTTAAATTTTTTATAAACACAGGATTATCAGCAAACTACATATAATTTGAAGAAAAATATTTAATATCTCTTACCATTCCCCAATATTATTAACACTTAGCGGTACCATTATAAACTTTAACCAAATTAACTGGAAAACGAACTGAAATAGCTTCAGATTAGAAGTGGCTAATAACATACTCCTTAAAGTACTCTACAAAATCCCGAATGAAATCAACAAGGAAATAGAAGACCTAATAAAAAAAATACAGCAATTGCATAAGAGAAACAGCCCAGAAATTAGTGGTAAAACTGCAGGAAATAATAATCCGTAACTTAGTTACAGAAAAAAGAAGCGCACGAAAAATATGGCAAATAGCAAGGATACAGTAGACAAAAAATCACTAAATAATCTTATGTAGCAATTAAAAAAATACAAGAGATAAAGAATGAATCTGTAATTTCATATCTTCGAGCACCCATTGCTGACAGTGAAACGAACTACTCGAAATGAAAAGCAACTAAGAAACTGAAAAGACTTATAATTCATATTTCACCTGTTTGTATGGTTTTTTTATTAGCAATTCGTTTAGTTAAAAGGTGTTTTCCAGATGTTTTGCATATAAGTCAGCTTTGTTTATTGTTTGTTTATTTGTTTTTACCCATATACCAACAACAAATAAACAAAAAGCTAACTTTTATGCAGAACATCTGGAAAACACCCTTCTAAACGAATTGCTAATAGAAAAAGACATACCTATAGAAATGGAAGAAGAGGATAAAAATATTTCTTTATTAACATCAAAAGAAATCGAATATGAAATAAAGACCAATATAAACCCGAAAAAATCTCCTGGGGCTGACAGGTTTACGAAATCCTTAAGCAGCTACCCAGAAAAGCTTAGCTTAAATTAACTTACATAAATAACGCAATATTTGAATTAAAAGATGTTCCGTAATCCTGAAGGATAGCAGAGGTGATTATACTACCAAAGTCTGGTAATCCTGCAAATGAAGTAAAATCTTAAAGACCTATATCACTACTGCCTATGATCTCAAAACTGTTTGAAAAACTACTTCCAAAAAGACTTAAACTGTTAATCAAAAAGAAAAAGCTGATACCTACACATTAATTTGGTTTCAGAAGCAAGCATACTATAATTCAACAAGTCCACAGAATAACAAACATAATCGAGAAACATCTGGAAGAAAAGAAGATCTGTTCAACCATATTCTTAGATGTTGCAAAAGCCTTCGATAAGGTATGGTACCAAGGATATATAAACTAAGAAAAACGCTATTCAAATAGCCAATTATTGACTTCCCATATAACTAAACGAAAATTTAGAATAAAACAGGAAAACGAATACTCAGAGCAAAAAAATATTGAAGCATTCGTCCAACAAGGGAGTTTCGTAGGGCACAAACTGTACCTGCTATTTACCTATTATGTCTGTGTTATTAAAGGAAGAACCATAGCGACTTACCGATGATACGGCGGTGCATGCATAACGGTTAAACTACATAGAGTAATGGATATAATAAACACTTAGGTTAAAACTTGGAAAAACGGACTGAACGAAGAAAAATCAATTCACATTAACTTTAAAACAAAAAGATAGATAGTACATTTTCCTTTAACGAATTTCTTGTTCTTTTATCTATTTTTACTTTTTCCTTTAAGATACTTGGCTGAGTTCGCTTATGGTATTATGTTTCAAGATATATTTATCGGTAGATAGGTAAATATATCTGGAAACATAATACCTTAAGCGAACTCAGCCAAGTATCTTGGAGTAAAAAGTAAAAATAGATAGAAGAACAAGAATTTCGATAAAGAAAAATGTACTGGATGCTGGAAAGAATATTTTAACTACCAGAACACAATAAACTGCTATTACACAGGCAAATATTAAAACCAGTGCGGTTATATGGTATAGCACTCTGGGGATGGGAATAAAATCTAATATGCAACGTTTTCAAAGCAAGGTACTAAGGAATATCGTAAAAGCTCCTTATTAGATCAAAAATAGTTACCTACACATGAAAACTGTAGCAGAGGAGATAGAAATCTCTTCCGGATAACACAAAGAAAGGCTATCAAAATGAAGAACTCCTAGATAATCACCGACTGGTAAGAAGGCTAAAAAGGTAAAAACCATTTGGGCTAGTATAGTGACAGTGAAAAAGCAAAGTATTGTGCGCAAATAACGTTAATTAGTGTACATCGGATAAACAAAACACTAAAGATCTCACTGGGAAAACTTTAGTAATTACTATATAGAAATTTGGGTAACAGAAAAAAATTGCTGGTTGGTCTTTAGACCAGTTGTAATGTAATAATATTTATAAAAAAAACATGTTAAAAAAAATCAAAGAATAACCGACCAATTTTCCTTGACCAAATTCAAACCTGATTAAATCCTAATTAAGTGGTATAAATGATAAACATGATATTCTGTGGTGATATCTTTAATAGTTTTTTTAGAAATCTTGCACACAAAAAGTGGTCCACATACACACACACTGACATATTTTAATTTTTTCAATTCTTCGCCAGGGGACCCTGAAAAGTATATTTCAACTAAAATTTTATTTTTTTTATATTTTTTTTTACGAAACGCTATAAATATAATTACTTTTATAAATAAAAAAAAACGAAAATTTAATTTTCATTCATTTCTTTAAAAAAAAGTTTCGTACTTTTTATTTTTCGTGATTATTATTTAATATTTATTAGTTATATATCCATGCTGTCTAGCAACTTGCGTCGTCTGACAGAAGCTTTTAAACGATTACGTTCGGAGCTGCTACAACTCCTCGTTTTTACATGATTGTCCTCTCTGACGGCGTGTTTTACACATTTTGAATGTTCCACTTTCTGAATAAAGTGCTCACATTTAATTTTTATTAACTGAAAATCTTTTTATTTGAAATAAAGCAATTTTTAACCCCTAAAAGTAAAATATCAAATGTATATAAATGCAAATGTTCTGTAACATAGCATTCTTATTTTTATTTTTATTTAAACATTATAAACATAAAATGCAAGTAAAATAAAAAAACTTGTAGTATCTTTAAGTGGAACGATTAATATTTGCTTGCCAACTTTTTTTGTTTAAAAATTCTTTCTTTTTTTTTTAATCAACAAGTCTTTAACAAATTTATTAGTTTTTACCGAAATGGATTAGGGTTACCACTTGATTTTGATTAAGCTTTTTAATGTTTTAGGGTTTATAAAGATCCAAGAGTTCCCAATTTTTTTTCGATATACATAATTTATGATAGCTAACTTTTCAAGAAAAAAAATCATTAAAGGATTGCCAAGGTTTTTTAAATTTTTTTTAATCAACAATTACATGTTTACATCTTTTACCGTAATTATTAGCGTTACCACCTTATTTCATGTAAACTTTTTAATGTTTTAAGGTTTATAAACATCCTAGAGTCGCCAACTTTTTTACATATAAAAAAAATTACGCTAGGGTTGCCAACTTTTTAAAAATATTATCTTTTCTTTAAGATTAGGGATACCACTTTATAGTATTTAAACTTTTTAAGGTTTTTCGGTTTAAAAATATATTAGGTTTACCAAATTTTTTCCTTATGTATAAAATAAGATTACTATTTTATGAAAAAAAAATTACCTTAGGGTTGCCAAATTTTTTCTTAATTTTTTTTTCTTAAGTTTGATTTTTTGAAAGATTAGGGTTACCACCTTATTGTGTTTCAACTTTGTTAGGTTTTTCGCTTTAAAAACTTACTAGGTTTACCAACTTTTTCCTTTTAAATATGAAATTGGGTAAACAATTGTTTTATAAAAAAAATTACATTAGGGTAGCCAACTTTAATAAAAACATTATTTTTTTTATTTTTTAAATCAACCAGTCGGTAATAGGTTAGAATGTTGATTACATGTATACTAGTTTTAAACTAATAAAATTTGACATAAAATGCAAGTAAAAAAAACTTGTAGCATGTTTAAGTGAAACGATTAATATTCAAAGTAAAGCTGAAACGCCGCAGACTTTTAAGTTAATCTGGATTTCTTTTGTTATGGTGTTTTTACTCAGATTCATTAATTTCTCCTTTAAAACTCGGCTAGCGTTTCCGTTAACTTTCTTAAATTTCTTGTAATAAAACTTTATAAATCAAAAATAAACAAATTAAACCTGTAATAAGGATATTCATTAATACGATGAAATAAATAATTTAGATAATTAATTTAAAATCAATATTTAAATTGAACAAATTAAGTAAATTTATTCTTTAATTTCTGCAAATACATTTATATGATTTCCTTTTTAATTTTAGTTTGATTTATAATTTATTAACCAATATTTTCACGTTCGCGTAAGGTCATATATTAATAAAAATTATAATTTGGAATGTACAAGATTATAAAAACAATAAATAAGTGTCCTTAATGAGTGAGTGCCGAATAAGAAGTAAACCTGTGCAAAAGATTAAGTGAGCGTCTGTTGAAGCAAGGCCTAAATTTGCACAAGGCCACAAGACGCTCAGTTTGCACAGGCCATTTTTTGTTTGCAGCGCTGACCGCACAAATCCGCTTTATGTATACGAAACGGCGCTTGGGGACCACCTCTAAATCGCCTTAAAATAAATTTATTTCCAATTTTTATTCCATATTTAAGCTTTTTTATTGATTAATTAAATTTTATTTATAGGCATTTATCTGAATTGGCGGATGTTTCTTTTTATGGCAGCAAAATAGGAGTGATTAATGGTAATAATGGTGCTTGGATAACAAATATGACGAATGATTTAATTCAGTTATATATAGATTTGTCGAAAGAAAATAATTGTAAGTAAACACGTTCGAGTCATTGAAACGTTTAAGATATATAATCAACATATTTCAGGGCCAACTACATTATCATTGACTCAGAGTTTGCATTCGGTAATATCTTATTACCAAAATAAAACTACATTTTGCAACCCATACGAAAGACCATACGGAAATATAATATTATTCCTAGCACAATCCACGCTATTAAATGACGTTGACATACAAACCGCAACATCTTCCCTATCATCCATAAGAAACTCTCATCCCGAAACAAAAATTATTTTTGTCACGTCCAGTGATAATTCAAAGGCGTTTGATGAATTAGCCAAAAATTCATATGGATATTCAATTGTGTTAAATTCCACCAATCCTAACGATATAGAAACCACAACACAAGACATTTCTAAGAAACTGGCTGCTCATCCAACTAATATTATCAATATTTATTGTAACAATAGTCAATCTTATTTTGAAGATTACATAACACCCGGATTAGAAACGTTCTATGAAATACACAGAGCATATAATTCACAATATAACGTTTCTGTAAAGGTAATTTATCCACGAAATATATTTTTGTATTTAGATTGCTTCCAAACTTTCCCACAAAGAGAAGGAGTTTATAGTTAAAACGAATTTATCTTATAATTGCAAAAATCAAAAGCTTTGCAAACTTATTTAAAAAAGGTCTTAATTAATGTATACTAAGGAACTGTTAACTTTAATATGATGATTTTTAATCCATACAGTGGTCTTAGCTTAGTTGGGCCTAAATAGAAACATTGGAATTTTAGGACTGTGGACTGTTAACATTTTTATAAAATTTGCGTATAAAACTCGCGGGCTTGTATAATTGCAAGAGTCTCAATCCCGCGCCCGCAGGTGGCGCGGAGATTAAAGGAACCAGGTAAAAATCAGCCAAAACGACTCATAAATATTAAAATAATGAAATTTTTGCCATCCGGGTTTCTTGTCCATCCCGATCGAATGCCGTTTTCCGCTAGGTGGCGCCGTCTCGACTCTAAATTTCAGATGCGTCCCGACGCCGTACTATTGGTCGCACGGGGTTCAGGATCCCCTACTATCGAGAACTTTTAAAGGACTCAGAAATAGTGTTGCACTGACGGTTTCCAGAAGCTAAGAGGGAAAACTTTTCCAATATTTCTTAAAACTAAGCCACGCCCCCAACGCGTTCGCTAAAATTGAAAATAAAAGTGACTGACATTTTTAAGTCATAAGACTTTTTTTGTAGATCTTTAGACGATATACAAAAAAATGTTGATTTTTTTTTAGGTACGCCAAACGGATCATCGGAATTTTTTTTTGATAGCGCTATTTGGTACTTTTATTTGCCAAGGGGAAATTTCTTAAATATATTTCTGTGGGGGCCAAAATAGGAGAATCGTGTTTTTGACTTTTTGTAAAGAAAATTTTCAAAGGTGAGACGAATTGGAATAGCTTGGATAGCTTCGAGCCATGTGAGCCTTTATAAATATTTAGACAATCTTTAAATTTTTTAAAGAAAATTTTTTGGTTATGGTTACCGTTGACGTAAAATTTTTTAGAGGGCATATTCTAGTAGAGCATATCGAATTTTTAAAGTAACCGGACAAAAAAAGGAAATGTTTAAAAAAAAAATATCATATTTTCAATGGCTGTATTATCAATTGGTTCATCTGTCTTTAATGGGTCACACTGCTGGCGGTCATCAGTTTATATTCAGTGATTCACATTCTAGCTAGTAAACAATTTTTAAATGTATATTTTGCAAAAAAAAGCAGTCTTACCGTCTAGTAGTTTGGAATCCACATTAAACGTAAATCTAAATGTAGATCTCTTGCTTCCGCCTAATAGCAGACAAAACGTACAACACACACACACAAGTATGGGGGTCGTCTAGATTCGGTTACGAGTATATGGCACTTCGCGAAGATAAAATTTGTATCCAATTTCCAAATCTAATTAATTGAGCCCAGGGTTGGTGTGGCCTAACAGGGAGCTGGACTTTTATTATAAACCTTATGATTGGCTTAACTTTCTGTTTTTTCCACAGTCTGTGGGCCTCTATTGTTAATTTTCTGTGGCCAGTGCTACTTTGATTAAGCCATAACATCTAATATAATTTATTTAAACCCAGGTTTTACATATGTAATAAAATTATAAATATATAAGACTTGGGTTTAAAATTTGCTAATTATTGGATGTTATGGCTTAATCAGGGTTGCAGTGGGTATTAAAAATAATTACTAGATGTTCTAAATTTCAATTTTCTAATCAAATTTTAAAAAATTAACTTAAACTTAAAAAAAATGTGATTGTTTCGAGTTACTAAGTGGAATTTTGCTTTCTTTTCATACGCAATCAGTTCTAAGAAACTTAATTATGCTATAAAATGTTTCACGCCTTATTATGCCAAAAATATTGTGCTTAATAGGGGTATCCCAAGATTTTAAAATATTTTTTCTTAAATTTTAAATTTATTTAAATGAGTGGCATAATGCTTTTTATAGTAATACTTATCAATTATTACAACCCCACTAAATAGTGCTTTTACTTTATTATAGCATAGTAAGGTAAAATTTTGTAGTCATCAAGAAAATGAGATTTTAGTGAAAATACTCCTTATAGAGTTCCCTGAATAAAAATGGACCAACATTAAAAATGTCTTTTAGTGGACAAGGCTTTTCAAAAACTATTAGAGATATTACACAGAAGCAGATTAGGGTTACCACCTTATTTTATTTAAACTTTTTAGGTTTATAAGCATTTTTTTCTTTGCTCTTAAATAAGGCTTGCTAACTTTTTTATAAAAAAAAATTATGTTAGGGTTGCCAACGTTTTTTTCATAAATTTCGTTTATTTTTATATATTTTTTTTAATTTGTGAATCAACGACCAATCAATCAAATTAGAGTTTTTACCTACATATTTTAGGGTTACCACCCTATTTTATTTAAACTTTCTAATGTATTTAGGTTTATAAACATCGTAGAATATTTTTCTTTGTATCTAAATAAGGCTTGTCAACTTTTTTATGAAACGAAATTTATGTTAGGGTTGCCAATTTTTTTTCATAATTTTTTTTTCAATTTTCATATAGTTTTTAGGTTTATAAGCATAGTAGAGTAACTAACTTTTTTCTTTGTACATAAATAAGGCTTGCAAACTTTTTTATGCAAAAAGACTAATGTTAGGGTTACCAACTTCCTTATTTTTATATTTTTTTAATTTTTTTTAAATCAACAAATTTGTTACAAATTTATTAAAGTTACTACTGAAATAGATTAGGGTTACCATTTTATTTAATTTAAACTTTTTAAGATTTATAAACATCCTAGAGTTACCAACTTTTTTTTAATTTTTTCCATTTATCAAGTTTTCAATTCTTTTTTACTTTTTACTTTATCATAAGATTAAGTATTGTAATCGCCAAAAAAAAAGTTGAGATTTTAGGGTCCCCTGAACAAGAATTGACCAAAATTAAAAAATGTCTGTGTAGCGCGTTTTTGTGGGCAAGGTTACTTAAAAACTATTAAAGATATCCCCACAAAATTAATATTTATGCTTTCAATAATAATTGGAAGAGCCCAGTTACTTTTGACTGAAACTCATCAACCGGAGGTGGTAGTTTATTTGTGAGGTTTTTCGGTTTTTGGCAAATATTTGAAAAACTATCAAGTTTATGGAAAAAAACATGTACAAAAGTGGTTAGAATTAAATTTGAAACAAATTTTGCTCTTATTATTTTTTCAAAATTTACATTTTAAAAACTATTACAAGTTTATTAGTTTTTACCGAAATAGATTAGGGTTACCACTTTATTTTATTTAAACTTTTAAATGTTTTAAGGTTTATAAACATCCCAGAGTCACCTACTTAATACATAAATTAGGGTTGCCATTTTTTATAAAAAAAATACATACATTAGGGTAACCCTTTAAAAAAATATTTTTTCTTTAAGGTAAGGGTTACCACCTTGTTGTATTTAAATTTTGTTTTTTAGTTTAAACACATACTGGGCTTACCAACTTTTTTCCTTTAAATATAAACTCAGGTTACCACCTGTTTTATAAAAAATTAACATTAGGGTTGCCAACTTTAAAAATATTAATTTTTTTTATAAATCAACTATTCGGTAATATGTTAGAAATATTGGTTAAATGTATACTAGTTGGTACCACTAAACTTAGATTTGAGATGATTAATAAAAAATACTATAAGAAATGTATATTCTTTTGCCAATTAATAAACTTTTTGAACGACATTTGACAGAATGTTTTAGTTTTAATTATGGAGGCATTTAAATAATTGCAATGTAGTCGTAAATACAATTTCTCCATTTTTCATTTTCTTTTAACCAAATAAATATATATTATATCCAATTTTGTGCTTAAAAACCGTAAATAAAAAAACGTTTATATAATCATTAAAATAAGACAATTATGTTGAATGCAAATGCTTTGATTTTTTTTAAACATAATTAAAAATCAGAGCTTATAAGTAGCTGTTTGCCACGCTACTTTTGGCATGTAGTCTCTTCTCTACTTGTTATGCTGGCACAGGTGGCACAAGTGGACTTAACCTAACATAATTTAAATAAATTTTCAGTTGAAATATGGACCCTCGACCGCATTGCACGAAGCTCGACCAATTGTAAATAGTAATTGTAAAACGTATTTTAACGCTTCGGTTGCTGTACCAAATCGCCACGTGTTTATTTTATCCATTGCATTCGCGCGTAGCACGCTTACATTCTTATAGGATAAAGTTTGGCGTGATCTAAGGCAACCTAAAAATCATCTTAGTCCCGACTTCGACAGAATTCTTAAACTTCAACCGGAATTGTTCTTCTCTATACATCTTATACCTACATGTCGAGCTCTCTGATAAATATTCACATTCTTGTCTTACTTGTTATCGATGTGGAAGCTTTATAAATATTCGCCAGCTTTAGAAAATGGTTTAGTGCAGTTGCTAAAATAGTTAGGTGTTTTATATGAGATCAGAGCCGGCCTTGGCAAATCTGGCGCCCTAGGCGAATTGTTTTTCACCACCCCTACCAAACAAAGATACAAATTTTACAGATGATTTTACAGCATCGGAAAGCACTAAATAAGTTATATAGTTATATGAAATCCACATGGTACGAGAAAAGCTAATTGGTTTTGATCCAAAATCCTTTTTTGGACACCAACATTTTTTCCTTTTATGTTAGATCCATTATGGTAACCTTGTTACTGCATTCATCCAATTTATGACCGAATTCATAAAAAAATATATTTTCTCTGGCTGGTCGCCGCCCTTTTGTACTGGCGCACCTGAGCTACCTCGCCCCCCCAAAGCCGCTACTGTATGAGATAATAAGTCTTGCGAATAGGTACTCGGAGATAGCGCTAGTTTACGTAAATAATGTTTTATAGTGGTTTGATATTGTATTAACAAAATGTTATTTTATTATAATAGTTTGATTTTGGTAGACATTATAAGTGAAGTGGGTGTGCTTTTTTGAAAATGGAAAATTTTAACAAAAATCCGACTGATTTTTACGTCGTTTTGACAGAATAAATGAAATCTGGGCTCAAGACTAGCAGCAATTATAAACAATGGACTCACCCTAGGTCTCTTCCTCCAAGGAAGGCAAATAAAGTTGCATCGGAAAATGGTATCAATTTTTTGGGTTTCAAAAGGCATATAGCTTATTGATTTTCTAAAAAAGGGGGAAACTATAAACGCAAGTACGGTGCCGATCTTCTGGATCGTCTAAAAGTTATAAATTAGTGAAAAACACCCTGGTTTATTTAAAAAGACGATTTTATTTTTTTATCTTGAATCTCATCATCCCACTCTCGTATGACGTTTTTTTTTTAAAGTAAATATATTCGAAATCCATCGCAGATTGAAATTTCTCCAACACATTTTTGTAGAAAAAAAATCTATAAATATCGACGCTTTAATGAACCTGAAAATTTTTAAATTGAAATTATGATACGACAGAATCCCTGGAACGCAGTTTTAGACTTTTATAGAAATTTGTCAACTGACTTGCTGGCCACATCGGAGGTGGGACGAATAGAAGCTTTTCGGACGAATGTCAGACAGATATTTTAACGAAAAAACAGGACGAATATTACTGTTCCACTGTATTTGGGATGCCTAACAAATTAAGGACCGGACTCGTAGAGTAAAATTAACGAAAATTTACAGAACAGGCAGGGGTGCTTCTAGACACCAGAATCTGTATCTGACTCTTTAGCAGCTGCGTCTAGTCGGCTCTGTTGTAACGATCAAAGCATGTATCCTCAAACGCTATAAACAAATTGGAGGCATTTGAAATATGATTTTAGCGGAGGATGCCCAGAGTTTCATGAATAGCCAAAATAGCTAACAAGAAAGTCCTTCGCAGAATTGAAAGAGATCGAAAAATATTGAAAACGACCTAAAGTAGAAAAACATCGGATCTGAGACATATTCTGCGAAATGAGAAATACCAACTATTGCAGCTGATCACCAAATGAAAAATCAAAGGTATATGGGCAGATGTAAAAAGAGGCACTCATGGCTGAGAACCTGGACAGTCCTAAGCTTTGAAGACCTTATTAAAATTGCAAAAAATGTGAAGAATTCACCAATATAACCGCCAACCTCTAATAACGGAGTCAGAACTTTAAGAAAAAAGATGAATTACAAAAACAAAAAAAGGTTGAGACATATTTTAGTAAAAATGTATAGGGTTGCAACTCTAAACTTTAAAGAATTACACGATGTAAATTCATCAGTTTTTATAAAATACGGTGAATATCTACATGAAATACCGAACCTCTTTATCACTGCATTGAATCACAATTTAAATCTAGCGAATATTTATAAAGCGTGCCTTATCGATGACGAATTGGATAAGAATTAATAGTGTATATTTCAGCACACGTGGCGTATAACATTTTTTTTTAATTCTACCATACGCCACGTCATGTAAATATTTTTCACAATAGCCACAAATGCATAATACAAACAAATTAAAAAAAATTATATCAAATTATAAACATTATTTTAAAAATATAATTGTTAAAAATATCTTGTGGCGACACCGAATTCAACAAAGATTCTAATTCGGCTCCAGGTTCAAATCCCTAAAACAGCGTGGATGTACGTTTACTGCTACTTTCTAAATAAACTTGCATGGAATTGAAATAAAAGGAGTTGTTAGCTAATGGCGGGAAGCCATTTTCCGAGTTTTTCATTCACAGCTCGGCCAATTTTGTCATGCAAAATTGATAAAAATCAAATTGTAGAAAAATAAAAGCCCTAAAACTATTATTAAAATATTTTTCAATAAAAGGCGTGTCAAAATTACTAGCAAAGAACAAGCGAAAAAAGTTGCTTTTGTTAAAGGGGTGAAAAACAGGGGTGCTTCATTTCAAATGTACCGAATTGTGGTTAATCAAACGACGGGGAATTTTAAAGAGTTTTTAGAAAAAACTACTAAGATTAAATAAAATAAAACCCCTTTAAGTTATTTGCGAAAGAAACGATTTTTACCCTTAAACCCTTTTCTAAAAAAAATGTACCAGTAAGAAGCTCTACTCTTCAGTTTCTTGAACTACATGTCAAAACGAAAATTTTCCTTAAGTTTCGTCCTAATTTTTGTATAACAACAATCATTTATTGTGCAAATTTTAATGCAGTACTGCAGTACTTCAAGTTTCTGCATTTTACGGATTTTGTAGCTTTGAATTTAATTTTTTTAATAACTAAATTCATTTTTTATGAAATGGTTTCAATTTTTGTCAATTTATTTTCGGTTATTAAAATAGCCTTTTAATAAATAGAATCCATTTACTGTTGATGGTACATAAACACACTTACACATGAACACCTACCGTACTGTATATATTTAAGAAATGCTCAAAAAAAAAGATTTTCTCGAAACGATTTAACATATAAAAAGGACTTTAAAGATATAATCAAGGTAGTTTATAATTATATTTTTAAAATATAGAAAACATTTCGATTTATTACTACCTGCACAAAAACCTGTTATGTTCATGTCATGAAATTTGATTTATGATCGCAGACACTTAACTTTTGAATTTTTGTTTGAATTTATATCACTGATTAGATCATATTAAACCACAAATTTAAAATTTGTTACTTAAACATATTTTAAATTCAATATCGCGATTTTGATAATGATGATATGGAGATTACGAATGGGACGTTATTTCCAATGTTTTATGCTTTAGGCACACCCTGTATGTCTTAATTAATATGTAAAACATAAAAATGAATGAACTAGTTTAATCAGTGTTATTTGAGAACGTGTTTTCAATATTTAATTTTGCAAATGTAGTTTAAGGGAAATGGATATGGAGATCTTTCAATATGTGCTTACGAATCGACATCAATGTTGGATAAAACATGTAAAGGAATAACGGTTAATAGTGAGGTCACCTTTAATATTAAAGATCACTGTTCTACTGAATCTGCATGCTCCGTCCAATTTGCTGTAAAAGCCAATAGCAGCACACCTAAGTGTTCAGGTATGGGCATTTCTAACACGTGATTGCTATTCAGAATAGTACCCGTCTTCTAAGAAGTCATGATAAGTTAAACTAGAAAGTAGACTTCCTAGAAACGTTTTAATTATGAAGTGGGTGGATACTTAATAATTCCACAATAAAATGATAATTTATTACAATATTTTATTTTTCAGAATTTGATTGCCGGTATCCAGACCAAGTAAGGATAAATATATACACAACTTGGTCAGGAGCTTTTCATTTAGTTGTTAATAATAAATTACTCTACATAATTATTTTTTTTATTTTATTATAAATCTTTAGTTTAAAATTACATACATTAGTCTAAATTGAATATAAATAAAGCAAATGAGTCATATAATAAATAAAACATGGTTATTGCGTGGTATTTTTTGTGTTAAATAAATTATTTTTATGTACATAAAATGTTAGACAATTTGTATTAAATTATGCGTTGTGAAATTAAGTTATTTGCTAAACTCTATTCTATTGTATATTCGTCCCACATATGATATCAAGATACGAATATTACCAACAGAGTATATTATTTTATATAAATAATATTTTATATCAATGTTATTTTCTGAATGAATATCGATATTTATTTCCTTAAAGGAATGAATGTAAAGTTTCTACCTGTAACTAAACAGCAGACTTGAATAAGCACCAAACCAAACCAGACAAACCAGGTAGATGAAGTATGCGGGTTCAATTATTGTGAACACTTTTGGCCTGGTCCTGTTTGGTGATGATAATGTTCTTTGGAGAATTTCAGGGTGTCTGGGAACTGGTTTTAACTCCGGTAACCTAGCTTTATGATGTTAAAATAACTCATACAGCTAGATAACCAAAGAAAATATCAGTTCCACTTGATAATTAGCAATATTAATATGTTCTATTAATAGTTCCGAGGATTAAAAAATTAAAGACTAACGCGAAAATAATTGAAAATGAAGCCATATGATATGCTAATTATTGAACACACACGCTTGATATTTTTAACTATAAAAATGGGAATCGGCGCGAATTACACGTGAGTTGTGGTTATGAAAAGATGAAAATACACATTTAAATCGCGCACAAACCGAAGTGTAAGTTGCGCGTTGGTGCGTAAAATAGTTTTAATGTTTTGCAGGTAGAACGATTAATTAAGTGATGCTCAACGCGACCGTGAACAGACCATCTAAAGAACTGACCAAGTGCGCGAGTTGGACGGCCAACATTTGGCTTTCCCCATCGCGTTCGGCTAGTCGTCGAACTTGATCGTTGAGAAACCAGTTTTAAAAGCCAAGCCTCGACCTGTTCTGTATGCCACTATGTTGCCAAACTTTCTAGTCCCAAGGCAATATTTGGAAACTGATGCCAGCACGATGTCCGACGCGGCACTAACAAGTGCGGCATAATCGAATTGCCTTTTGGTACCCGATGAGGTACCAAACTGGATTCTTAGCGTTTGGCCCGGCCTGCTTACAAAAAATACCCAATGGTACTTGCTAACTCTCCGTCTCGACCACTAAACCACAACTGCACTCTTCGGCACTCGGAATAAAATCTCACCCCTCTTATAGATGACGTCACACGGTAACCAATTTCATTTCCTTGTGTCGTCATTTTTAGCCTAAACAACGCGTAACTAGACCCTTTATTTACAAATTACATCGTCTGAACTATTCGCGGTCTCATGTTACCTATTATACAAAGATTTAATATTCGCCGCAGGGAACAGTCTGATTCTAAAAATAACTGTTTTACTAAGAGCAGCTCCAGAATATTCAACACAAGTCATTGCAAAGCGAAATAAACGTTAGCAGAATATTAACTAAATAAAGTATTTATAATACGGGGCCGCAAAATACAATTACAAAACAATCATTTTTAGTTTCATTGCGAGTTAAAATAGTCAAAAAATGTTCACTATTTCAGATGAATACATACATACACGTTGTTTCAACACTCAAGAGAATCATCTTGTAATTGCTAGGAGATGAAGCGGAGAGACCGTGCGTCATCGAATCGAACGTTACCCATTGTAAATTAGCATAACCGGTCCTTCCAGTCGGGCTTCATTCCTCCGTGGCTGTGTCCAGCCTCCCGCGCTGGATCAGCCATTGTACAACGGAATGTGGTCTTCAGCCCGAAGATCAGGCCATCGCCATCGTTGCGTTGTTGCCCAACCGCCTAATAAATATCATCTCAATGAATATAATTCACCTGCTTCTACATACTTATTTAAAAACTTATCCGCACACAAAACAAAACGAAGAATACTAAAAATTTCAACCACCATTTATTTCCAATGCGTTGTCAATACAAAATTTTAATTTTTAATTCAAATTTAATTTATGAATTAAATTCTATAGAAATTTAATAAGCAATTGTGGTCTTGGGTAATTATATAAGAGTAGTGTGCGGGTGGCAAAGTTAAATGGTTTATGGTTTGAGATTCAGTTAGTTCTTTTGTCCAGAGTGGCTAGTGGTTAACCAAGGTCGTCCAGTTAGTAAGGAGCCGACGGCGAAGCACATTCCTGGCGTAGGCGATTACCTGAGACCTGTGAACCTACCATTGAAAGAAAACCCCACGCCGAAGAACCAGACTTATTTTACATCTCCCCTCATCTCATCTTAATATTAATCATTCTCCTTCCAACGCTTTATTACACTCACACAAGACAAAATAAAATCGTCTACACAAGTTTAACTAAATGATATCACTAATAATTTTACAACCACAAAATAAAAAAAAATTATCTTTTAAGCAATTATACGTTTTGTGATAGCAAAATTACTCGCTTGATTGAAAAATAATATTTTAACAAGCACGCTTGGCTGCAATCTATTTTGTTCATCCATCCACCCTCCACAAATTAGTAACACAATTCCAATTTTATTTAACAAATTTATCATGAATATTTTAAAAAATCAGATAAATTTCATTTTAATAAGATTGAAAATAACTTTTTTCATCCCCATTCAAGCAAGAAATTCTCTATTGGTGTTTATTGAAAAGCTTATTTGCTCAGTATATTGGTTCTATTCCAGTCTATCGCCCCAATCAGCCCGGAAACTTTAACAAGTTGCGATGATGAAACACCATCTGATAAAAGTACCCTGTTTAATATTCATGATTTCACTAAATTAGTGCAAAACATTTAAATATTTAAATAAAACATTTTCAAAATGTATTGCAATTTTAATTAAAAATCTCAATTTAACAATTGGTTAATATGTAATGAAAATAAAACACGCATTTTACACTTAAATAATTAAAATAAACTTACTGTAATGTAAATTACAAAATGATCCAGATAAAATTTTTATTTAATGTGCTTTTTCATTTAAAAATGCATTATATAATGAAAAAGTCTATTTGTCAACAGCATCAAAGCCGATACACTTTTTTTACATTTTATTTTATTTTTCTAATGCAAAAAGCATTATGCGTTTCACCACTTTTTGTCAATATTAGCAGACAAGCAACTAGTTTAAAATTTATTTTTGTTGCTACAAATTTTTTTATAAACACTGTTGCCAGTTCTTTGAGCGTGCATTTCTTAAAGACTCGAAGAAGTACCGCCTAAGGCTTTCGCTGAACATTTCCCACTCAATTTTTGTATAATTTTGTCTGAAATTTAAATGCTTTTAAAACAAAAACTTATATCAAAGAGTTTCAGAACTTTAACACAATAACTGTTGACATAATTCAATAGATGAAACATTTTTTTTACATCGGTAAATAAATGCTTTCTTAAACCTAATTATAGTTAATAGGAGACAAAAACCGCTTAAAGAATTTTTTAAAGTCATTTACCATAATTTAAGGACCCACAAAACTATATAATTGGATAGAAAAATTAGCCCCCTCTCAAAAATTGGTTCACCCAAGTTATATTTCCAACTAACAGAATATATTTACTTGATGCTAAGAAATATTTATGATGTATTAAGTATAATTGATTTTTATATTAGATTGGAATTGTCTGCTTAAATAAATCGAGGTTATTTCTTTATTACGTATGGATAAAACAGTTTATTGATTAATTAATTATTAAAATTAATACTTTTCGGATATAATTGCAATTACGAATTCCTAGAAAATATTAATAATATTAATATAATGTTATATAAACCTCAAATGATGCAAAAATGCATATTATAGATTTTAAATTAAATTATAAGGAACAGCAAAATTTCAAAAGAAATCTATCAAAAATATATTATATATGTAATACAGATAAAATTAAAGCAAATAAGTAGTTTTTAAATATTTTGAAATATTAAAGGAAATAATCAGATAAGAAAATATATTTTAACGAAGACTTGTTATTTGCTAGTGCAATTTGAAACTGAATGCATTCTAATTTTAATATTCTCTTAAAATATGTTTTATTGTAAGAGTTTTATAACGCCCAGAAAAAAAAATTTATATCAAAATTAAAGTTTTTAAAAACTACTACTTCATATACAGGATAAATCCAGTGGCGGCCTGATCACTTGAGAGGCCCCTATCCATTTTTAGAATATGTACAAAATGTAACCTGTAATGTAGTTACTAATAAGAAAAACAATACTACAATAAAATCATCAAAATTTTGAGAAAAAGATTTTTTACAGTTTAAAGCAAAATTATATGGATTTTGAAGAAAATTATTTTTAATTTAATAAATATTATAGTATTTTAAATAAATAAACCAATATCATCAAAATGCTTTTTCATTCTGTATTTATATATTTTTATCAAAATATTAGCGAAAATTATTTAAATTAGACTATAACCATTCTAATTTAACCAAAATTATCAAAATTAATGATTTTGATAATTGTTTTTTTTTTTAATTTTACGTAATTTTTACCAAAGTCATCTAAATTTTAACAAAAATTGTTTCATAGTTTTAGTTATACAATTTGCTTATTGTTTTTAGTCTAGACAGATTGCAAATAAACAGGAATTATATAAAAAAAATATATTTTACTAAAATCATCGTAATTTTAACGAAAATCATCTAAATTTTGCTTGATTTCGGTTAAAATCATAAAAATATTGACAAAAATCGTTCAAATTTTACCAAAATCATCAAAATAAAAATCGTTAAAATTAAGAACAAAATAAGGATAAAAATCGACAAAGTTTTGATAAAAATTATCCTAATTTTAAGCAAAAACATCAAAATTTTATATTAAATGCTCAAATTTTACATAATTATATCCAAAATCATCTAAATCTTAATAAGGACGTTCAAATTTGACTAAAATTATCATAATTTTAACCAACATTATCCCAATTTTGATGAAAATAGCTTAAATTTGACGTGATTTTAACTAAAACAATCAAAGAGTTAACAAAAATAATTAAAATTTGATCAAAATCATCTAGCTTTAGATTAAAACAGCTTGAATTTGACGTAATTTTAACTAAAATCATCAAAATGTTGCCGAAAATTGTTAAAATTAAGACTAAAATCAACCCTATTTAACCAAAATCAATAAAGTTTTTATGAAAATTATCATAATTATAAGCAAAAATTTGATAATAATTTCTTAAATTTTATATAATTTTACCCAAAAAATCATCACAAATTACATTAAAATCACTAAATTTTTACGAAAACCTATTGAGTTTGACCAAAATCATTGAAATTTTAATCAAAATCTTTTAAATTTTGACCAAAAATTTTAAACTGATTAATTAATTTTAATTAAAATAACTGCGCCCTCCAAAAAACGAAAAAAGCAAAAGGCCAAAAACAATACAGTGACTATTTGGTAATATAAAGTGGAGTGAAAAAACATGAACGAGCCAAAGGAGGAGTCTTAGCAACCCAAACTAAATATAAAAACAATATTAAAAACTGCCAATACACGCATATTAACCATCACAATAGAAGCAAAAAACCAAAAAATTAACATAATCTCAGCAAGTAAAAGACTAGTGGCTTTTTGTGACATTTCACTGTTTTTAATAAATTTGCGTCTAACATGTTTCGGCTTGGCCCATTGTCGAAGACTGTTACAAAATTTTAAATATAGTTGTGTATACAATACAATGGCGCAAGCTGAAACATATGTTAGACACAAATTTAATAAAAACAGTAAAATGTCACAAAAAACTGCTAGTCTTTTACTTATTAATGAATTTCACAATTTAAAATCGACCTCAATCCAATATAATAATATCAGCATACGCACCAGGGAAAAATAAACCAAAACATGAAGAAAAAAAAACAGTTCTATGATCGGTTCCAAAATACAATAGAATCGCTACCACAAGACATACAGTTGATAGTTTTTGGAGACTTCAATGCCCGTATTGGCAATAAAATAATGCCCGGGGTTCGACAGCGGTTCAACTAAAACGTCATAAATGACAACAGAGAACTAATAATTAGCCTATGCTCGCTCAACGAGTTAAGAATCAACAATATCTATTTTGACCACAAGGACCAACACAAATTCATTTTTGAAAACACAAGGAGACGAAGATCTACAATATACTATATCCTAACTATATACTAAGTACTAACACACCTAACCCAAGTGCAAGACATAAGAACTCGGCTAACGTAGGCAGCGATCATAATCTTCTGCTCGGCAAAATACAAATAAAACTAAAACAAAAAAAGATACAAAATCAGGTACACAAAAGCAAAAAATAAAGGTGTAATCACTTGAGACGAATAAAAAAATGCACTTTTTCAAAATAAGAATCAATAAACAAATGGATGGAAACCCAATAGAGGCAGAAGAGAACACCAGTTGGAAAAAACTAAAAATGAATATACTAGAAGCCGCCACCGAAGCCCTAGGTATCCGTAATAAAACACCATGGTTTTGCAATGTGGTGGAAGAGAAGTGCAAAGAAAAAGGAAAGGTCTACCTTAAATACCGTACGCTAAGAACCCATGAATTATACGAACAATACAAAACAGTGCGTAATGAAACAACAGCATTGGTTAGACAGATTAAGAACACACATTGGGAAAGCTTCTTCATTACAGAGTGATTTTTACGGAATCCAGAAACAGATTTGGAGATTTATCAGAGCATAAAGAAAATAAGTGAACGAGCTTATCGAGTTCAAGCATATAAATGCAACAACCTGGACTAAATATCTCACGAAGCTCTACAAAAAGAGGAGGAAGCAGTCAAACACACTAGAAATTACCACAAACGATGACTTTCAAATAGGAATGGAAGACGTACAACAAGCGCTTAAAAAAACTGAAAAATAGAAAAAGCTCAGGACCCGACAATATTTCTTTGATTATTTTTTTAATTAACAAAATGTTCAGCTACCACAGAATACCAGATGAATGGCGAAATAGCGTCACAATTCTTTTGTTTAAAAAAGGCTACGTCTAATTATCCGGGAAAGTCGTGGGCAAGAGATGGATAGGTCTCAAAAAAATGTCATGGTTGCGCAACATTAGACAGTGGACAGGCCTAACGGTTGAGGAACTCTTTTGAGATAGATACCACTACCGATATGATGATAGCCAACGTCTGGACACAGCTCTACAAGAAGAAGAAGAGATAAAGAATACGACGTATAAGAATGTCATTTAGTAAAAATTTATAATTTTGTTATCTTTCCTAAAAATTATAAGAGAAATTAATTGTTATGAGATCAGATTCAACACTTGAATCGGAATTATCTAGTAGTGATATTTTAGAAATTTGGATAAAACGATAAAACATGGCCTTAATTATTTTGCTTCCATTTGCAACGACTTACCTTTTAAATCTACAGTATCATATTTATTTAAAATCAATCCTAGGTTTTCATAATAATATTTAGGGGGCCGCTAGTTTTCGATTTTGGCTCAAAGGAAACCGGGGCATCAAAAAGTTTAAGAAGTAATGACGTAGAGAGTGCAAAAGGCATTTACCGCTAAAACTTGAATGCAGACAAGTAAATTAAATTTTACAATTAGAATCACTATAACGACAAGAATTTGTCTTTCACCGCACAGACGAATTAAACGCTTATGCCTAAATGACCAGCATCAATGGGGGGCGGATAAGGTAAGGGTGAGGCTTTACACCTCCCTGGTTTTGTCCAGGATGTATTACGGCTTTAAGGTGTACGCTCGTTCTTCCGGTTAAAGGTCTATTCTTATTCTATTTTCTTTTATTTAAGTTGAAAATCCAATTCTTATCAATAACTTATTTTTAGTATTGCTATATTTCCTGTACACGTTTTTCATGTTATTTTGAAATAAACAAATCCCCTTCAAAATAAGAAATAAATGTTTGATTCTATAGCATTAACTTTTATTTAGAAAGTAGTAAAAACCCCCCGTGTTTAAATAAAACTGAAAAAAAAAATTATCTGAAAATGCCAGCAAAGTTTTACAATTGCAGCTTAATCTATTATTTTTAAAGAACACAAATATTATTTCAATGCGTCCTGATTTTCATTGATTTGGAAATTGTGCTGTAAATTAAAACCCAAAAAAATTAACTTCGCCCGAAATGAATAAATTAAACAAATTTTTAAAACCATAAAGCTATCGTTGGAAAGATTACATTGCAGAAATACGATTGAAACGCTTTCAGTTCGTTCAGTTTTAATAAATAAATAAAATCAACAAGTTATTGATTTTAATATTTATTATGTAGTTAGCAAGCTATTATTTGAAAGTGTGACTTGTAAGTCATTTAAATTGATTTATATTTGAAAATATTAAATTGTTCAGTGGTATTTTATTATTCTAGAGTTGGGCAAAACTATAGCATACAGAAAATATCTATTGTACCGTTTTACTAAATTTTATGAATTTTCAAGAGGTTTAAGTATCTGAGACAGCAAAAAGAAATAGGTATTAAAATTTCTATACATAGCGATACAGACAACAAAAAAAGGACAGAAAAAGAGTGTTGAGGCAACTTAATTCAGATTTGTGCAGCAATAGGATTACTAAAAAAAATGAAAAATAGATAAAAAAAAGTATCCTAGAAAGTATATGTACTCACGATTTCTAGGCATGGGAGCTAAACTATAGGAATAGAAAACTATAATACCGATGCTATGGAGAAGTATCCAGAAGTAAGAGTGGTACGATAAAAACTAGTGGAGAATGGGATGCCAGAGGTGGCACCTAACGTAGAAAAACTTACCAAAAATTGTTTTTGTATATCCAAAGTGTAGGATGATTAATTACTTTCGGTTTAACCTTAAATTACTCCAAACTCATTTTGTATTTTCTAATAGATCGCTCCTTTAAAAGTTTATTGATTTACAGTTTAATACCTTTAATGTTGACTTAAAAAAATTAATTAAAATTAAAATGTCACAGATTAGATTTATACTTCATTCATGTTAAACGCGTGATCGGCACGTGAACACCTTAATAAAGGCATATGATTGATCATTCGGTAATAGGTGTTTTTGCCAAATTTAGTTCATTTTGTGACCATTTGAAGCACTTTAAATACGAGTACATATATGAAAAATTGTCGACTGACGATTACCGGCTCTGTGCATTATCGCTCTTTACGTGCACTTGCTTACGCGCGCTCCGTGTTGAAAATAAATGTAGTATAAATGAAACACACGTAATGGAATTCTTGAAATACAAAATATCTGTCTCCGCTGTGATCAAAAATATACATGGTCGCCAAGTACGAAAGTGGACGCGGAGAAGGTACATCTAAAACACGTGGCGCAGAGCACAGACCAAGAGCAAGAAAGATTTACGTTTATTAAAGCTCGCAAGCTGTACGGAAGTCCCTAAAGAAGGCGATCGCCACCACCAAGAAGCAGTTTTTTTTTGATTAAATTGGTTAAGGATTTAAGTTTAAAATTCTTAAATTGGTTTTAAAATATGGACCCGAGAATTTCATAAATTCAAATTATTTGTTTTCTATTTTTTGTATAAATTCATGTGATGCAATAAAAGTTTTTGATTTTATATAACCGTGCATATAATTTTTGTTTATCAAACGATTGATGCAGCTTTTATCAAAAGTTAATTATAAAATGCGAAGGTTGGTCAAGGAGTAGTGACTAAGCACCCGAAATTATCAAGGGAACGGATTGGTCGAGTCGAAAAGAGAAAATGATAATAACCAACACGATCTATCAGCTTCTCTCGCATCGTCTTTATACTTATCACGAAATTATCACGAGATGGGAAATCAAGAATAATTAGAAACCAGAACCTATAAACGGAACAACGAATGGATGGACACAAGAATTGTATTGGGCATGATGAAGGTTCGAAGCTAGAACAAAGATATGCAAACTTATAAGACCATAAACAATGACATCAGACGTAAAACAACACAGGCTAAAGAAAACTGGCTAATAGAAGAATATCAAGAGATTGAGGAATATGAGAACAAATACGATTACTTTATTATGCAGAAATGCCTGGAAGAAAGAATAATGGTAAATTAGAATAGCGAGCTAATTTAAAAGAAATACTGGCTAGGTGGAGCGAATATATACAGGAACTATGTAGCGATAATCGGTTAGAGCTATCAAACTCGGACTTGTAACAGCATTTATGAGATCCGGAGAAAAATACACCACCTTAAAGTTAGGATACACGCTATAACAATATGACAATGAAGCAAACGCACAGAGAGGCCAAGGAGAAGCAGCAATACCTCTAAATAAATCCACACGGTCTGCAAAGTAAAAGCTATGTTCAAAAAGTTATATACATTACTTTGATACTCAACAAAAGATACAAACTCCAAGTAATTTAAGCTTACGCTCCCACAAGTACCTCTAGAAACGAGGAAACAAAACTTTTCTACGAAGACATTTCACGTGCTCTAAAATTAAAGAAAACCCAATATTCATCAATCATAGGAGACTCAAACGCAAAATTAGGCCTAAACAAGAAAGACGAAAATGCACAAAAAAAGTACAAAAATAATAATCTAAATCAAAAATCAAACGAATATAGACAACTAAGTAAGATCATCACTAAAGAATTCAGGAGAGAGACTAGGAGGCAAAATGCAGAACTCATAAAACATACAATGGAAAACAACAATAAAAATACTAAGAACAGAAATATCAAAGGGAAAAAATTAAAAATAAGGATGGTGTAACGGACAAAAAACAAAGTCTCGAAAGCATTCGAAGCTTTTACGCGGTGCCTTTACAGATCTCATATACCAAACACACTAAGTACCAACAACGAATTAATACATAAACATAACGTTATTTCAGAAGATATTCCGAAAATAGATATCCACGAAATCATTACAGCCCACACACATCTAAAAAACAGGAAAGTGCGGCACAACGTCTTATTGAATGCAGTAAAATTACTACTAAACATACCCTAACATATCACACTGTCTAAAACGAAAAGTGTAGTATTATTAAAGAACGTTAATTCAGAAGATATTCCGAAAATAGATATCCCCGAAATCAATACAGTCCACACACACACACACATCTAAATAACGGGAAAGTGCGGCACAACGTGTTATTGAATGCAGTAAAATTACCACTAAACATACCCTAATATAACACACTGTCTAAAACGAAAACCCTAACCCTAACGACATGAGCCTCAAAACGATGGCATGGACAGTAAAGAGCGCAAACATATTAAGAACCTACCAACAAGTAATGGAACATGCAATACTCGGACTAAGCTTAAGAGACAAAATAACAAACTAAAAAATGGAGGTGTGGTCACCACACGACTTTCATTTACTAATTTGAGATGTTTTTTGGGTTAACTGAAAAAATGATAGGAACAAAATTTGTGTAAAATTTATTTTTGTACTTTTACGTTTTTTTCATAAACTCAATAGATTTTAAAATATTTGCAAAAAAACCTAAAAACCTCACCAATAAACTACCACTTCCTATTTTTGGATTTTAGCCAAAAATCACTGGGACCTCCCAAT
>JARJDX010109757.1:0-11113 GCA_030264735.1 Gymnusa sp. GC000175 | reverse complement strand
TATTAAAATTCGCGCACAACAAGTAAATAAAATTGTCTGATAAATTTAACACCACGTGCCAATCTACTATTAAAATTCGCGCACAACAAGTAAATAAAATTGTCTGATAAATTTAACACCACGTGCCAATCTACTATTAAAATTCGCGCACAACAAGTAAAAAAAATTGTCTGATAAATTAAACTAAAAGTTATGCACGTGCAATGAACGATCAAATTGGTAAATGTTAAAATTATGCAATAAATATAATCGTTTGTTAACAAATTACTATAAAGCTGCATAAAGAAATGTTCGTATATACAGTCGAACTTCCCTAGGTCGAATCATCATAGTTTGCGAAAAAATTTCGAGATATAGATGATTCAAGTTTCAGAAATAACCACAAAATGTGATTTTGATACAAAAATTGACGAAAAATCGAGTTATAGAAAAATTTGACTTATAGAAGTTCGAGTTATGGAAGTTCGACTGTATTTTAAATTTTTTATTTATGTCCAAGAAAAATATTTTTTTCAGTTTTCAGTTGAATTATTTTCCGCTATTCATTAAAAAATAATTTTAATGTGTGAAAATGATAAAATTAAATCAAAAATATAACTTTAAGGGTTGTTAATCACTTCATAACAAAATTTTCTTACATAATTCCCATATTACATGACAATATAATTGAAATTATGTACACTCATCACATCACAAGTGCGATACTTTTATGGAGGGAGTATAAGATGGGAAAGTGTGTCGAGAAATGATAAGTTCCTCATCGTAGTAGGTTCTTGTATTCACGTGTTGGTAAGCAATGAGAGAAGGTCTGTGAGTGTCTTGAGCATGCCCTGATTAACAAACATCGGTTTAGTTTTAATATGGTAGTGAAAAGTGCGCGAGTGGATTGATGCCTAATAACGTGAATTGATTGATGCTTAAATAAAAAAAAATTAGACGAGAAGAGAATGTTGAGGATTCTTTTACTATACCTGTCGGCCACTATGGTCGCGGGGAGTGTGAACGTAACGAATGAAACCGGAAATAATTTGTGGTATAAACTGTTTAAGGATTGTAGGAATCCGTCAATGCAATGTTTGCAGAAGAACTTTTATCAATACCTCGATGAATCGTTCGAGGGGCGGGATATAACAATTTCTAGTTTTTTAAAATTATCAAAGAACGATTTAAATTATGTCAGTGCAGCGTCCAAAGATGAATTTACAGGGAGATCTAGTCCTTTAGAAGAAGTTACAGCTGCGTTGCATGATAAAGCGATGAAATTCTTATTCACGCACGATATTGAATTGGGTCTTCCCGATTTTTTCGGTGGTGGTATTTTAAAAATATCGCCACGATCTTTCGAAGATAACGGGGCGCTGGTTAAATTAGATGTCGAACCTCAATCTGCAATGGCCGAATCTGAATTCACACAATCTGCAGTGGCCCAATCTAAGTCTGGAGTGGCCCAACCCAAAACTGGGGTGGCTCAACCCAAGTTCTTCAATAAAATTAGTAAGTATCCGAGGGATTGAGTCATGTTTATATTCAATTGCACGCCTGACATACTTCCCTACAAAAAATAAAAAGAATCTAAAAAATTTTATGAAACTCGTTTTCTGGTTTACACACCACGTGCTTTTTTTTTTGGAGCAACAGGATTGTTATAGATTTCTACTGTAACGCCTACAGAAACGTTCATTCACTTGTATTTAATGAAAATTTATTTTTTTGTATGAATTTTTATTTGATTTTAAGTTGACTATAAAATTTCTTAAATAGTCGTTTATTGAGTGGAAGAGCGAGCTTTTGAGGTGCTGCAACAATTTATTATTCTTAATTTATGTTTTATTTTTGCTTTGCGCCTACCATTTACCCTTACCCCACTCACTAGGGGATTGTGGCGAAATAATTTATAAACCATGAAAATTTTTGAATTTTTTATAATTTTTTTAATTAATTATTGTTTTTCTGTAACTTTTTATAATTTTTTTTTAATAACTCAACAACTCTTTAATAATTTTTTTAAGGACACTAAGACTATAAGGATTTGTTAAAAAAAATCAAGTTTGCCATGAATATAATTTGTGGGATTAAATTAATTTTTGGAACTCGTGGTAGGCATTAACTTTCTTTTCGATTTTAATTTGCAAATTAAAATTAATGAAATTAAAATGTATTAATTGAGGCAAAGAAAGTTACAAAAAGTATTAATTATGAGGTTGAAAATAGGCGTTATGCGTTTGTTATTTTATAAACAATTAAGAAGGTCAAGCATGCTTTGGAAAAAGTATAAATCAAATTGAGTTCTCTTTAAGTTTTTATTGTTTAATAATTGTGATAATTGTTCACTCACTGAATGTTTTTTAATTGATATTTGAGAATGAAATTAAAATGAAATGCGCAGCTTTTTTTAATTTTTGGAAAATCGAAGATATGGCAAACATATTAGCTGATTTAGATTACCTTGTAGTAGTAGTGGTCGTCAACTTATGTGACGCTATTTCGGCGCATCGCCTCTTCTCTGCCTGTAATGCTGGCAACTTACATTACAGTGGACCTACAGTTTTTAGCGTGGATTCCGAACTACAATGTAGTAGTAGCAGAAGTAAAATGTTCTAATTGTTTTACAAAATGAAAACTTTACATACAATTTTCTTTTTTGTTTTTATATAATTTAAAATAATTTCATTTTCAATAATATTTAAAGTTGAATTAAGAGACCTCTTAGTGCTGCTTTAATATGTATTATTGCAAATACCTGAGCTAGAAATGTAGATCAAGTAATAAAATCAAGATAATTTCTCCTTTTACTCCTTTCATGATTTGCTTATAATTTATTTCTTTCTTACAGTTGCAAATTAAAAGTAAAATTTATGAGTTCATGATCTAATCACATTATTTGCTTATTATTATTGTTATTTACTATTATTATCTCTTTATTACAATTTTTATCATTAATAGTTTACTGTTAATAAGACAAAATTAAATATTTTTGTGGAACAAGGTGTGAAAATCTCTCTAGCCCATTGTGGAAGTTATAAGTCACGCATTTTATACTTAAGTACTGCTGGTTACCATTTAATTTGAGTGGCAAATGTTTGACACTCATTATACGTTAGATTGGTGTTTATCAAAATTAGAATCACTATGTAAGTGTTACTTGGTACCCATTAAGTCCAGGGAAGTGCTGTTTGTTTTAAAATGTCCAAACTAGACTCAAAATGTGGTATTTTGACCATTTTAAAACCAATTTTTTTATTTTCAAACGTATTTTTGACCTTTTTCTTATAAATTCTGATATGTTTGCCTAAAATTTGCCAAAACATAATTTCTTAGAGCGAATTTTATCTATTTACAAATGAAATTTTGAGTTTTTTTTAGATTTTATTTATTTAAACAACATGAGCTGGAACATGTTAAGATTTATTCAAAAATACGCTCCAAAATGGAAATTTTTTTCTTATAACGTCAAAGTTTTGCTTTAAAGTAAAAAACAATTATTTAAAAATAACGAAAATCTGATATGAAAAAATTCTGCTACAAAAAATAAACAAAATTTTGCTTAAAAATTAAGAAATTCGTTTCAAAAGTTGACAAAATACGCCAAAAAACGTTAAATGTTAACCTAAAAAGTCAAAAATAAAAAAATTCATTTACTAACGGCAAGTTTATGCTTAAAAATGTAAAAAATTTTACTTGAACATTCGCAAATGTCAAAAATGCACTCAAAAAGTTCTTTAAAAAGGGCAAAATTTGTTAGAAATGCTAAAAATGACAATTTGTTTGAAATTATTCGAAACTAAAAAAGATTGTTTACCAATACAAAAACATTCCTCAAAAATATAAATATTTTTGACAAATTTTTTTTGAAAATGTAATTTTTTTTAAAAATTAATTAGAAAATATAAAATTTGCTCAAAATTATTAAATATTTGCTTGAAATTAAAAGAAACAGTTCAAAAGTATTTAAAACTTGCTTGAAAATAATAAAATTCTTTATGAAAAGTACAAAAAATGAAGGTGTGGTCACCATACAGCTTTTATTTACAAATTTAAGACATAACCGTTACTTATGACAAAAAAATACGCACAAAAACTTTAAATGACGTCCTAAAGTCAAAAATACGATAGAAAATAAAAAATTTATATACCAACGGCAAAAATACGTTAAAAATGTAAAAAAAAATTCTTAAGCATAATAAAATTTATTCGCAAATGTCTAAATTACAATCAAAAACTAAAAACTTTTGTTTAAAAATTTACTAAAAATGACAAAAATTTTTGGAAATTGCTCAAAATTCAAAGAAATCGTTTAACAACACAAAAACTTTGCACGAAAATATAAATATTTTTGACAATAATAAATTGAAAAAGTAATTTTTTTTAGAAATTTACTAAAAAATGTAAAATTTGCTCGAAATTTTCAAAACTTTGCTTAGAATTAAAAGAAATCGTTCTAAAGGATTCAAAACTTGCTTGAAAATAAGAAAATTCTTTCTGAAATGTAAAACTATGGAGGTGTGGTCACCACACAACTTTCATTTACAAATTTGAGACATATCGTTTACTTTTGACAAAAAAATACGTACAAAAACGTTATGTGACGGCCTAAAAAGTCACAAATACGATCAAAAATAAAAAATTTATTTGCTAACAGCAAAATTACGCTTAAAAATGTAAAAATTTTTGCTTGAACATGAAAATTTATTTGCAAATTTCAAAAATACCCTTTAAAACTTGTCCAAAAACTTTAAAATTTGTTTGAAAATGTTAAAAATATACTAAAAATGACAAAATTTGTTTGATATTTTTTTAAATTATTAAAATTTATTAGAAAATATAAAATTTGCTCGAAATTTTTAAATATTTGCTTGAAATTAAAAGAAATCGGTCAAAAGTGTTAAAAATTTCATTAAAAATAATAAAATTCTTCCTGAAAAGTAAAAAAATGGAGGTGTGGTCACCGTACAGCTTTTATTTACAAATATGAGACATATCCGTTCCTTTTGACAAAAAAATACGCACAAAAACGTTAAATGACGTCCTAAAGTCAAAAATACGATAGAAAATAAAAAATTTATATACCAACGGAAAAAATACGTTAAAAATGTAAAAAAAATTTCTTAAACATAATAAAATTTATTCGCAAATGTCTAAAAAATACGATCAAAAATAAAATTTCATTTGCTAACGGCAAAAATACGCTCAAAAATGTAAAAAATTTGCTTGAACACGTTAAAATTCATTCGCAAATGTCAAAATTATACTCAAAACCTGGTTTAAAAAAGTCAAAATTTGTTTAAAAATGTTAAAAATATACTAAAAAAATCTCTCTCTCTCTCTCTCTATCTATCTCTCTCTCTCTCTCTGGGTCTTGTCTGCGTTAACGATTTGCCTTTAAAATTTATTTGAAATTAAAAGAAATCGTATAACAATAATAATAACAATACAAAAACTTTTCTCAAAAATATAAATATTTTTAACAAAAAATTATTTGAAAATGAAAATTTATTAAAAAATTTACTAGAAAACATAAAATCTGCTCGAAATTTTGAAATATGTGCTCAAAATTAAAAAAAATCGTTCAAAAGTATTAAAAATTTGTTTGAAAATAATAAAATTCCTTCTAAAATATAAAAAATAGAGGTGTGGTCACCACACAACTTTTGTTAATTAATTTGAGACATACCCGTTACTTTTGACAAAAAATACAAACAAAAACGTTAAATGACGTCCTAAAAAGTAACAAATGCGATCAAAAAAAAAACTCATTTGCTAACAGCAAAATTACGCTTAAAAATGTAAAAAAAAATTGCTTCAACATGTTAAAATTTATTCGCAATAGCTTGTTTAAAAAACTCAAAATTTGTAAGAAAATGTTAAAAATGTACCAAAAATGACAAAATTTGTTTAAAATTATTCGGAATTAAAAAAAATTGTTTAGCAATATAAAAAAATTCTACGAAAATATAATTTTTTTTAATAACGTAAATTTTTTTAAAAATTTACAAACGTAAATTTTTTTAAAAATTTACAAACGTAAATTTTTTTAAAAATTTACAAACGTAAATTTTTTTAAACATTTACTAACGAAAAATATAAAATTGGGTCAAAATTTTCAAATATTTGTTTAAAATTAAAAAAATCGGTCAGAAGTATTAAAAATATGCTTGAAAATAATAAAATTCTTTGTGAAAAGTATAAAAATGGAGGTATGGTCACCACACAACTTTCATTTACAAATTTGAGACATATTCGTTACTTTTGACAAAAAATTATGCACAAAAACGTGAAATATGGCCCTAAAAGGTCCAAAATACAATCGAAAATAAGAAATTCATTCGTCAACGGCAAAAATACGCTCAAAAATGTAAAAAATTTTGCTTGAAAATAATAAAATTTATTCGCAAATGTCAAAACTACACTTAAAAACTTGTCTCAAAACTTAAAAATTGGTTTGAAAATGTTAAAAATGTACTAAAAATGACAAAATTTGTTTGAAATTGTTTGAAATTAAAAGACATCATTTAACAATACAAAAACTTTCTTCGAAAATATAAATATTTGACAAAAAAATATTTGAAAAAGAGAATTTTTTAAAAAATTTACTAAAAAATATAAAATTTGCTCGAAATTTTCAAATATTTGTTTGAAATTAAAAGAAATAGTTATTAAAGTTTTAAAAACTTGCTTGAAAATGGGAAAATTCTTTCTGAAATGTAAAAAATTGGAGGTGTGGTCACCACACAACTTTCATTTACAAATTTGAGACTAATCCGTTACTTTTGGCAAAAAAATACACAAAAAAACGTTAAATGACTGTCCTCAAAAGTCAAAATTAGGATCGAAAATAAAAAATTCATTTGCTAACGGCAAAAATATGTTTATAAATGTAAAAAAATTTGCTTGAACATGTAAAAATTCATTCGCAAATGTCAAAATTATACTCAAAAACTCGTTTGAAAACGTCAAAATTTGTTTCAAAATGTTAAAAATGTACTAAAAATGACAAAATTTGTTCAAAATTAAAAAAAATCGTTTAACAACACAATATTTCTTAAAAATATAATATTTTTGACAAAATTATTTTTGATAATTTTCTTTTTTAAATGTTGAAAATTTACTGGAAAATATAAAATTTGTTTAAAATTTTCAAATATTTGCTTAAAATTAAAAGAAATCGTTTAAAATTAATAAAAACTTGCTTAAAAATTATAAAATTCTTTTTGAAATGTAAAAAAATGGAGGTGTGGTCACCACGCAAGTTCATTTACAAATTCGAGACGTAACTTTTGACAAAATATACGCACAAAAAATGACGTATAAAAAGTCAAAACTACGATCGGATATAAAAAATTTATTTAGTAACAGAAAAATACGTTTAAAAATGTAAAAAATTTTGCTTGAACTTGTTAAAATTCATTTACAAATGTCAAAAATACACTCAAAAACTTGTTTGAAACGTCAAAATTTATTTAAAAGCGGTAAAAATGTACTAAAAATTACAATTTTTTTTTAAATTGTTCGAAATTAAAAGAAATCGTTTAACAATACAAAAATATTTCTCGAAAATATTTTTTGAAAATGTAAATTTTTTTAAAAATGGTAAAAATTTAATGGAAAATATAAAATTTGCTCGAAAATTTCCAAAATTTGCTTGAAATTTAAAAAAATTGTTCAAAATTTTTAAAAACTTGCTTAAAAATAAAAAACTATTTTCTGAAGTGTAAAAAATATGGTGGTGTGGTCACCACGCAACTTTCATTTACAAATTTGACACATATCCGTTACTTTGGACAAAAAATACGCACAAAAACATTAAATTAGTTCCTAAAAAGTCAAAAATACCATCGAAAATATAAAATTCATTTGCTAACGGCAAAGATCCGCTCAAAAGTGTAAAAAATTTTTATCTTAAAATTTATTGGAAAATGTCAAAGTTACACTTAAAAACTTGTCTAAAAACTTAAAAATTTGTTAAAAAATGTTAAAAATGTACTAAAAATGACAAAATTTGTTTTAAATTGTTCGAAATTAAAAGAAATCGCTAAACAATACAAAAATATTCCTCGAAAAAAAAAAAATATTTTTGACAAAAAAATATTTAAAAACGTAAATTTTTTCAAAAATGTTAAAAATTTACTGAAAAATATAAAATTTGTTTTGTCACTAATCTCACTTAATAAATCATTAAAAGTACAATATTTTTATAAAATTTTAAAGAAATCACCTTCTTCAATTATTTTTGGCACGTAATGAAAAATTGAAAAAAAAAATGGACGTGTGACCACGCGACTTAAAACATATCGGTTACTTTTAATAGAAACATAACTATATTTTATTAATTACCAGCCAATTAGGTTCGGTTTTGGAATGTATGTTGATAATAATTCCGATAGTGACATCATCACTTTTGAATGATACATAACCTATTTCATTATTTATCAGCTGATGATAATGTCTTTGCTACTTGATGGGAATCTCAATAATTGATTAATTATCTTTTAATTAATATGAATTTAATTTAATACACTTTTACAAACAATAATTTTATATTCCAGGAAAATTCTTCGGTAATAAATTAATGATGGCACTAATGGCAATTTTACTAGTCATCAAGTTACTGAGCATGAAATTCATGTTCTTCCTACCGATGTTAATGGGAGTAGCAGCCGCAAAAAAATTACTACTGAAAGTGCTTCTTTTCCTCTTCCCCGTATTAAGTCATTTGTTCAAACTTTGTCCTTACTACTCACCCACCAAATACCACCATCACCATCACCAAATTTCACATTTACACAAAGTACCTCATCTACCACCACTGCATGGCATCGAGTTAGATCATCCACCACCCGGATGGCAAGAACCTTCATATAATCATGATGATTTTGGGTATTATTCAGAAGGACCTGGAGTTTCAGAAGGGTAAGTTGATGAATTGAAAGTCGCAACTTTTTTAAATTAATTCAACGTCAAATTATTTTTTGGATGCTTTTATATTGCTTACTTATTATGCGCCATTTTTCATTATTTTAATGAATAATTTAAAAAAAACGCAGTCATAACTTATGTTTATCAATGAAAATAAATGTTTATCAATAAAAATTGAATTTTTATTAATAAAAATCGAATTTTTATCAATGAAAATTGATTTTTATCAATGAAAATTGAGTTTTCAACAGAGAAAATTAACTTTTATCAATGAAAATCAAGTGTATTACAATGAAAAGTAATTTTTATTACTGAAAATCAAAATTTTAGGAATGAAAATGGAATTTTCCAAATGAAAATCGTATTTTAATCCATGAAAATCCAATTTTTGTCAATGAAAATCGAATTTTCGTCCGTAAAAATCAAATTTTTAGCAATGAAAATTATTTTTTGTCAAAAAAAAAACGTTTTAAAAAAATTTTAAACATAAATCTCATAATTAAAAAAAAATTTTAGTTCATTTTTTACTTTTTATTAATTTTTTGCAACATACTTCCCATCGCATTAGGACCCAATTTAAATGATCAGTCTTCCTAATTCCAAAAGCTTCTGTTGCTGTTTTAATTTTTTTTTAAATTTTTTATACATTACATTCTAATTGATAATTTTTATATTCTAATGGACCAAAAAAAAATTAAACCGTTGCACTTAAATTATGAGCTGAAATAAATTTTACTTAATTAACACATCAAACAATATTTAATGATAGGCAGTTACATTTTTTACCCGTCCATTATTCTTTAAATGTGTCTAAAAATTATTTTTAATTATAGAATTGTAGGTTAGGTTTCGTTGACACACTAATGAAACTTGGCACAATAATATAAACGTAAATTTATGTGACGTTTGAATGCAACTAGGTCCAAGTTCAGTTTTTATTATGTCAGATAACTGCGGAACTCATCATAATGAATAACAATTAAGAAATTCTATACACCATACACCAATATGGAAATTATTATGTGCAGAAATAAATATTTGCTTGTTTCCGGTTTAAAATTAATTAATTAATTATATTTATGTTTGACATTACAGCGATGTTAACGTAATGATGTGTACAGAAAAGTTTAAAAATTTTGTTGTAAAAAATCATGCGAGAAGATTAAATTATGTGAGATTAATTAGCGTTACGGTTTCGGAGATATTTACATTTTATTTTTAAAATTTAAAAGCGTCGCGATGCTGAAGAAGGCGTTAATAAGAAAATATGAAAAAAAAGTGCCGAAAAAATGTTGAATTTTTGGCGTTAATTTTGAAATTTTTTAAAAATTCTCTACAGAAGTTGGAAGAGTTATAAATTTTGATTTATTTTTATATAAATAGCAGTTTTGTACTTATTGATTACCACCCTTAATTATGCTTTAAATATTCGCATCAAAACCAATAAATCAATTTTGGATATTTGTAATATTTTTTGAATTTCTGACGTTACTTTTAAATTTTTTCAAAAATACTCAACAGATACCTAGAGAGCATGAAATTTTGATTCAAACGCGTTACAATTTTAATTTTTTATTTGTTTATTACCACCCTTAATTGTGCTTTAAAAATTTACATGAGTACAAATAAAACATTTTTGGATATTTTTTAAATTTCTGACGTTAATAATAAAATTTTTTTAAAATACTCAAAAGATTTTTAAAGATCCATAAATTTTAATATAAATGCATACCAATTACATATTTGTATGCATTTATTTCTACCCGTAATTGCCCAATTAACATTTGCATCAAAACAAATAAAACAATTTTAAATAATTTTTGAATTTTTGATGTTAATTTTGAAAATTTTTGAAATACTCCACAGAAGGTGAAAGAGCTATAAATTTTAATTTTTTTTATATAAATAGCAGTTGTGTATTTATTGATTACCACCCTTAATTATGCTTTAAATATTCGCATAAAATCCAATAAATAAATTTTGGATAGTTTTAATATTTTTTGAATTTCTGACGTTACTTTTAAATTTTTTTTAAAATACTCAACAGGTACATAAAGAGCATGAAATTTTGATTCAAACGCGTTTCAATTTTAATTTTCTATTTGTTTATTACCACTCTTAATTGTGCTTTAAAAATTTACATTAAAACAAATAAAACATTTTTGGATATTTTTTCAATTTCTGACGTTAATAATGAAAA
>JARJDX010109750.1:0-19379 GCA_030264735.1 Gymnusa sp. GC000175 | reverse complement strand
ATTCGAACTTTTTATTTAAATTTTAATGATTTTGGTTAAATTTAAACGATTTTCATCAACTTTTAATGATTTTGGTTAAAATCACGTCAAATTTATAATATTTTTATCTAAATTAGGACGATTTTGGTTAAAATTGGATAATTTTAGTAAAATTTGAAGATTTTTCATTAAAATTTAGTTGATTTTGGGTAAAATTATGCATAACTGAGCAAATTGTTATCAAATTTTGTTTTGGTTAAAATTATAATAATTTTCATTAAAATTAAAAATAGGGACGATTTTAGTTTTAATTTGAACAATTTTCATTTAAATTTGATGATTTTGCTCAAATTTGAATGATTTTCGTCAATATTCTGATTATTTTGGTTAAAATCACATCAAATTCAAGCAAATTACATCTAATTTTTTTGGGTTTTTTTTGACATTAATTATTCAAATTTTTTACAATTTTATCTAAATTCATCAACATTTTTATAAAAACGTTCAAATTAATAGAATTATCGTAATTTAAACCAATAACATTTAAATTTTGATAAAATTTGCTTGAATTTGATATAATTTTAACAAAAATCATTAAATTATTGACAAAAATTGTTCAAATGTGACCAAAATAATCAAATGTTAAATGAAAATTGTTCAAATTAAAACTTAAATCAAGAAAGTTTTTATAAAAAAATAAAAATGGGAGTAAAAATAAGGAAAATGATTGGTTGATGGACTATTTATATTTTTTAAGTAACTAAATATATGTGCCACTAAGACTAGACTAATGTAACACTTGTGGTACATGTACCACAGTTTGAGAAACCCTGGTTTAGAGTATTTTTCAAGTAAGTTTTATTATTATCTTATTATGTTATTGTTGATTATTTTTTATAGATAAAAAAATATGTTTGTGGATCTAATTATCACAAATTTATGATTATTTTCAATTCAACAAAATTACCGGTAATATAACGGCAAACCGGTTTTTAGTTAAAACATTTACCGTTTACCGGTAAAACGAAATCTTGGTAAATTTGTATGCCCTAATTATAATGATCACCAGACCATCATCGCAATGGCTCATTGACCCACCCCCAAGATATTCCTAAATTTTATACATCAGAGGATCTTTAGAAAGATTGAATAAGATCTTAGCGAAACCCAATTTAGAAACGCAATGGAACAAGAAAGGCGTAGTTTGCTTTGTTTGTTTGCGCCCACAATTATAACAAAGCTCAGGTTCACTATAACCACCTCATAAAGCTACTGAGAGATAAAAAACATAGACAGAAACGATATCAAGTTACTAACGTACCTCCACTTTAACCAGAGCGCTAGTGTACAAGTACGTAATGAACTCTGAAGAAATTGGTATAATACGAGTGGTAAGGCCAGGAAGCACTGACAGAATGAAAAAAATAGGAGTGGGGCTAATGAGAAATCCAGCAACAACATCAGATACGCGGATGACAGTGTACTCATTGTAGAATCCTTGGCAGACCTACAAAAGCTAGTGGACCAAGTGATAAAAAGCAGCGAAGAGAGATGACTCACATTGAACACAAAAAAAAACTAAATTTATAACAATTACACAGATACAACAACATCGAGAATTAATATAGATTAACGAAGAACCAGTGAAAAAAGTCATTAAATACAAGTATTTAGATACAATAATCAACGAAAACAATAAATATATGGAATTAAGATCAAGAACTGGATAAGTTAGAACCGTATTCAATAAAATAAAGAAAGTAATAAGCAGGAACGACATTAGCACCATTATCTTAAAATCAGAATGCTTAAAAGTTACGTGTGCCTAGTACTATTGTATGGGATGGAAGCTTCGACGCTTAATAAAAAGACATCGAGCGGATGGATGCATTCGAGATATGGGCTTACAGAAGAACACTATAAATAATCTGGGTGAGCAAAACATCAAATACAAAAGCACTAAGAAAATTGGAAAAGGATAAAAAAGGGGAAAGAAATAGTATATAGTAAATAGAAAATCCAAAATCAGAAAATTACAATACCTCGGCCACGTGACGGGAGGAGAAAAATATTCACTGTTACAAACTACCAAACAAAGGAAGATACAGAGAAAAAAAGCATAAAAAGAAGACGGATTTTATTGTTGAACAACCTAAAGCGGTGGTTCAACAGTAGCTCCATTGAACTATTTAGAGCCGTATCATCAAAAATAAAAATCACCATGATGATAGCCAAGCTCCTCAAAGGGACGGCACATGAAGAATGCGATGTCTTCTTCTCTTCGTACTCTGTTGAACTTTTCTAAATCTACAAAGCAGATGTGTATGTCTCTATTTTTCTCTATGAGCTTCTCACTTGTCTGTCATAATAATAAGTAGAGGTCGTAGGGGCTTTTTTCTCGTCGTAGGATCTTGCTCGATACGTTGTAATATCGTGATTCTTCTATAGTTCGCACCTCCTTTTATCGCCTTCTTTGAATATTGGTTGTATGACTTCTACGTTTTATTCTCTTAGGGTACTTCCATTCTTTATTATTTCTTTTAATGGTTGTTCCATTTGCGTTATTGCTTTTTTCTGTCCCTATTTCTGCTTCATTCATATCCTCCATTCCTTTTAACTTTGTTTAATTTTACGTTTCCTATTTTTTTCCTGTTCCTCAGTCTCTTCTGTTTATGTATCTGTCAGATCTTCAAAGCGCTGTCTCCATTTTTGCATGATTCCGTCTTCGTCTTTAATTATCTTTCTTTTCTGTTCTTTATTTTCGTTTGGACTATTTTATTGTATGCCTTGTAGCTCTTACATTTTTAATATTGTTCCAGTTTTTTTTACTAAGATTAAGGATTTTTCATTTCTGTATGGTTGTACCCTTGTGTATTACCATCATTCTGGAAAAATGATAATGAAATACGTTATTCTTCTGTCAAAAGTGACGGATGTGTTTAAAAGTCGTAAATAAAAGTAGTGCAGTGACCACACATTCACTTTTTCAGTTATTTTTTATTTATAAACAAAATCAACTGTTTGGTTCCTTCAAATATAAAATTGTAACAAAATATCCCGAGGAAAATTATTTTAATAAAATCTCTACGTTGTTATTGCATTCAAGAATAACAGTAATTTTTCCAAGAATAAATATTGGCTTTAAAAACATAAAAGTTTTATATATACCTTAAAATTTATTCAATCATTTGCGGAAGAAAACCTAAAATAACATAAATATAATAAATGTTGACATAAGCTTTTATTAAATTATACTCACGAGTGGTTACAAACTCTGAAAACAACTTTTTCAGTTTGTAAAATAAATAACAAAAATCAATTAGCAAAATTTTTTAAAATAAATTTCTGGTCAGGCCTATTGTTTTAAAACATTGGTCATATTATTTGGAAAGTCCTGAAAGAACAACAAAGAATATTTTTAATAAAAGGGAATTTTCGTAAAAGGGTCTCTTATTAATTTTAATTAATTAAACAATTATGTTAAGATTTCACGGAAATGAAAAGTGTAGTAATCGAAAATTTCGAAATTTCTTCAAATGTCGACGTTTCGAGGGGCTTTGAACATGAATGTACCATTATTGACATGCTGACTGTGTGTGTGTGGTTTTTTTTCTTTAACGGGAAAGTCGAGTAAATAACACTCCATTTTTTTTCTTAATAATATTTCAAATACTTGTGTTTCATTTGCAATTTTCTTTTTGTTGCACTATAAAATATCTAAGAATAAAATTTCAGAGCGTTATTATATAAAATAACCTCCTGTTTATTTTACTAAAAAAATCAACAAAACAGCTACTGGGAAATGATGTTAATAATAACGCTACATTGTTTGCTTAATTTCGCACCGCACAAGTAAAAAAAAAATAATATCCCAGGCTTATCCAAAAAATAAACTCACATAATTGAAATTTTACACAAAAGATTTACCTATGCATTCCTTGAAAACTTTTATGCTCAATATAACAATGCAACAAAGAAAAATTTAACTACACCAGAAAAAAAAAATGTTGCTAATATGTTTAATACAATTAATTTAATTTTATATTTATTTATTATTATTTATTTATTTATTTATTTATTTATTTATTTGTTTATTTATTTATGCAGCAAAAATATTGTTTATGTAATTTAAATTAAAACCGCTCTTATAAAATTAATTTAATCAATAACAATAAATTAAATGGCGCGAAAAAAACGCATAAATTAATATCTTTTATAGTACAAATATATTGTTAAAGATACATGGATAAGTTAAATGGTAACATAATGATGTGTTGAAGGTGTGAAGTAAGGAATACTTTGTAGAAGAAAGGATGGGTTTTTGTAACACGACACTTTAATTCACACGTATATATTGCATTACACAAAAGAACTTTTTTCTTTTAAAATGGTATCTTTGAAAGGAAGATAAAATCAACTGCATTAACAGGCTCTGATAGTTTGGATCCTGAGAGTGTGTGATTGTGGGGATGTTTTATAAAAGGATGAGATATTCCTTGAACGCTCGTCCTATATTCGACCATATATTCCACATCACCCTGTATGCCATGCGCCATGCATGTCCTGGCTTTGAATGGAAAATCAGCACTCAAATAAAAAAAACGCGGCCAATTCGCAACTCTATGTCGATGGTGTGGTTAACCACGACGGAAATAAATTCTTTTATTTGGATTCAACTTTTAACATGTTTCATTCAAGTGCTGTGCAATTTGTATGAATTATTGTTGAATATAATAGATTGGTTCTGCCTCGGATGCTGTATACGAAAAAAGAAAAGAATGGCGAAAACCGCAGCTGGCTACCTAACAAGTGGAAAGTATAAAGGTTTCATCTGTATGATTTAATCTGTAAAACGACAAGCTCAGATGTTGAATTCAAGTGACGCGGTCTTTATGAAACTCAAACTTCTTATTTTCGTAAAGATTTGAAAAATAATTATTAGATTTAGTAGACGTTTTTCTGCGTTTAGTTTAATTACTTGGTTTACATAAATGAAGTTGCCAGCAATAACCAGTTCTTGTAATGAGTCTTCTAGTCGTGTTCACTTACATAAATTGAGAAACTGGTTGCTTTTTTCAAAAAGAACATACGTATGCTAAAATTATTACCATTTTAAGTCAGAAACTGTATGTACTAAGTTGTAAACATATTTCTCGACAATAAAAGTATTAAAAATAATTGAATTGGAGTTTAACTAAATGTCAATAGCATTAAATTTAATACTTAAAGGCTATAACGCTGTAAGCTTAAGAATATATCTTGTATCTTGTATTGTACATAGATACTACTGTGTTTGGAGTTTTGGGACATTAGCATGTAATTATATATACAGCATTTTTGGCTTATTCATTAAAAAAATTCCAAATTCATCAGATATCGACTTTATTAGGTCCACCGAACGAGAATTGACAATTTATAATATTATGTCTTCGTGTGTGAGTGTGTGGATAGACATTTAAAAAAATATTTTTTAGTTCCTTATTTCTTCTTCTTCTTCTTCTTCCTCAGCCATTAACCATCCACTCCTGGACGTAGGCCTCTCCTAAACTCTTCCATATACTTCTGTCCTGCGCTGTCTGCATCCAGCAATAAAAGTACATACAATTTTTGCGTAGATATTTCAAAGTAGCAACATTTTTAGATACGTAAAAAAACTACAAAAATTATTCAAATTAATATCCATAACTTTGAGTCCAAAAGTAGCAGTATAGTAGAGTGATTTACCCCAGACGGATATGCTCAAGATCATGGGCTTAAATCATATAACAACAAAACAATTAACGATTTCTAGAAAATTATTAATTAATTTATCTATGCACTTACAATGAACTATGCACAAGTAACACATTCTACGTTCACAAAGATCAACAGAAGATAAAATGTTTGGCTACAAGCGGCAAAAATTGACTACATTATTACAAGACAACTACATCACAAATACTAGACGACCGCTCACTCACTTTAGCCAACTGGTGCTATGCAAACTTTGCATGAACATCCGAGAACAAAAAAAACACCACTACAATATCCGGAAAAACCTAATGTGGGGACATTCTCAGACAAAAGCACGAAAAATCTGTCCTACAAACGACTGGCAATGAAAACAACACCACCAACAACAGGTGATAGTCTGCACCAGGCATTGCAAAATATCTCGAAAATTATCATAGAAGTTGTCCTAAAGGCATTCGTGAACAGAAGAGTTAACATAAACGACACATACCCAGTTTTCTAAAGAAATGAAGCGCTATCAACTGGAAAATGGACAGCCTTCCTAAATTACAGAAGTCAGAAAGCGCCCATCGAGAATATGCTATGCTATTGTAAGAAACAAAATTAATGCATAAATAACAAAAATAAAGTGCAATTTCTGGGAACAATTCTTAAAGGATTTGGAATACTACCTATATGAGGATAGAAGATGGTATAGAATAAGATTAGAAGCAGAAAAAGATTAGAAGGCATGAGTTTATTTAAGGTTTTTCTTTATAGATTACAATATGGATTAATCATTTAAAAGCCTCTATAACCAAGACGGAGAAGCATGATTATGAAAAGCAGGCAAAAGTTGTGGATAATAAAAAAGTAGGGGTAGATGAAAACGTGGTAGAAAAAGCTATTAAAAAGCTGAAGAACATTTTGTCGCTGGGACATCACGAACGAGCTGAATAAATATGGATATGGATTAAATATAGAACGTACTGACGCAACGAATAACAACTCTCTTTTAAAACGTTCTGAACATCCTCGATCAGTGGAAGTCCAGTGTCCCATGTTCGAAAAATGGGACTAAGACGGTTATACTTAGTATGCATATTCATTAAAATGCTGACCAAGATCCTCGAAGATTAGTTTGTAAAATAAACTGGAATGGCCGAGGAGAAACAAGAGTTCCAAAAACAGATCCTCTGAAAGATCTATCGAATATAACAAACTAACAGTCGTATGTTTCACACTAGCTTTCGTTAGAATAAAACTATTAGATCTAAAAACCAGAGGTATCAACCACAAAATCACAATAATAAATAAAGTCTTAAATGCAAAAAACGAAACATGATCCGATCAGATGTAAGCCGATCCGATCAGATGTAAGCTGAAAATCAAAGTAGGTCCAATAGAACAAGTAATGTGCTTCAACTATCTGGCACTAAAATATCGAGCAAAGGAGAATTATATGGCGCAGAACTAATTAGATAAAGCATAATAAATTGCTGGTTGCCTTCATGCCGAAAGATATTAAAGTACGCATATGATATTACGCATATGATATTAAATATATGATATTAAAGTACGCATAAGTCTAAATTCTAAATTACGCATATGTCCTTCATCGGCTTCATCAGAAATCTAATGACATATGCAGTCGAGACCAGAGCAGTCGCACAAACATAAAATAAAAACACGTCTACGTACAATGGAAATATAAACCCTCAGATTTACAACTGGTCTTAGTACGAATTGAGAAAATTCAAAAAGACTGTGTCACTGATATTGTGCGATCAAAATGTTGTGAGTGTAATCAATACGGACGTTTTAAGAAAAAGAAAGCCATAACATCAAGGCCAAATAGAATAACGTCCTAGGATACCCATCCAAAAGATAGAGAGATAGCAGGATATGTGGATTATAAGAGGCAAACTATTTAGCAAATAACATGATTCATCCTAAATTAAGAAGAAGAAGAAGAAGAAGAAGAGAAGAAGAAAGAGCCGAATCAACCATCTCAAGAAAGACTATATCTACAGATCTAAGGTTTTAAAAAGTAGTTGAGTAACATATGATTTTAGAAGACCATACATTTTATGGTCTTTCTTGATATGGTTGATTAGCTTTAGCCTCTAGGATTTGACTGATTAAAAAACTAATTATTACGGTTTAGTTTTAAATGAAAATTGGCCACAAAAACACCGGTAGATTTTTCAGCGTATCTGGTCCGCCAAATAGTCCGTGTGTTTGGTAGCAACGGATCAGATTCTTCTTAAACTGGCCCTTCAGCATATCAAAGCCAATGGACTTGGACCGCGTGCTAGTATTAAGTCGCGCACGCCAAATCTGTCGAATTACAAAAACCAGCACGAAGATCTATAATTAAAAATCTTAAATTACGCTGAACGCTGAACCTTTAATAACTAATTCACATTGCAACTTATGTAGTTTTCTGATAATACAATAGGGAAATGAAATCGGGGATGATAATAATACCTATCTGCAGTAAAATTTTCAAGTGAACAAAGAGTGATTTAAGATAAAATTCGAAAATCATGTTGTAGTGCTCATCCTACATAAATTTGGATAAAAAATATAAATATTGAAACAAATTTTATTTATAAAAAAATAGATTTTAATCACAAATACAAAAAAGTCTAAGATTATCCTCACCTACCTTATCTTATTGTAAATATGTAAGCAGAAATGGAGCAGCGATACAGTCGGTAGCGGTTGACTGTTTCGACTTTACCTCCATCTTTTGATGGGCTTTTAACTAATCTATCAATGATCAATAAAAAAGAAACTATAAAGAAACATGAGTATAAAATGTTTAGTATACTGATAAATGTTTAAACGTCATTATTCGTTCCCTACACACTCCTACATTAGCATGTTCATTTTAATTTTATTCCACATTTCTTTTACCCAAACTTGGTACACTAAAATTTTGTAAATAAAATGTCGTGCTACATTATGTCATACTAGACCAAATTTGCTCTAACAAATGTTGTGGCAGATCGGTGTTTCTTAAACAGTGGTGCGTGCAGAAAAATAGAATTTCCAGGAGTGCGAGTAATGCTTGGTTTTCAACTTGTGCACTGGCGTATCCAGGGGGGGTCCATGGCCCCCCCTTAATGTCAAATGAAATTTATTAAATATACTAAGCTTTATTACTTTTATGTTTCATAAAATTAATGTGGTATGTTGTAAATAAGAAGTGTTTAATGCGCAAGCTGAGTTTTGTACTCAGTTTTGTAGATGTTATGCATATGTTATAAATAATATATACGTAATCTATAACTTTTTCATTAAACAGTGAAACTATCATTTTTTTCACTTTTCAAATATGTACCTTACTATCTGCTGTATATGTATCTTGGCTCTTATTTTTGATGCAAAATTCTTTTTAAATATTGGCCCCCCCTTAACATACTTTGTGGATACGCCACTGAACTTGTGGGCAGTAATATAAACCTTTATATATTTGATTTTCTTACAATGTGTATTCTCGGAACTTTTGATAAGCTAGCGGACCTCAATTAATATTTCGTTTTCAACGTGTAAGTAGTTTTTTTTTACATAGATCTTTTGTTTGGTTGGTATTCGAATGCGCTTTAATTTCTTGGCATTTATCCCGGTAATAAGAATATTTGTCTCTCCTACATTATTTCTTAATACTTCAATGCCCTATATTGCGCGTAGGTGGCCAAATCGTCTAGGTCCGCAGATTTTAGGATTCTCCTTTGCTCGCAATTTTATTGCCTCTTTTGATATACAAGGTTGTTTATTGACTTTTGGTTTTCAAGTACATGATAAGCATACAACTGTAGTTACAGTCTGATTCAGATTTTGCCAAAGTTCGTCCGGTGATTGTTCTTTACATAAATGCATCGGTTTTAGACTGGTGGCTACAATATTAATAAATTTGGCTTTATGTGCTACACCTCTACATACCTCCATTCCTGATGTTCTCCCTTCTACAGGATTTGAGCTTTAATTTGATATCTGCGATCAGAAATTGGTGATCAAAGTCCGCCGCATGTAAAGTTTTGGCGTTTTGCATTGAAGATCTCCAACGTAAGCTATTTACTTTTTGTAGGTACCGCATAGTGACCTCCGAGTAAACAGTCTACGTTGGTTTTATTATGAGATAATGTTGCTTTTTGTGAGCCTATTTTCAATGCAAAACTGGGATAATCTTTTCCATCTTTCGTTTCTTATTCCTGGGCCGAAATTACCTACCGTTGATCGGATGTGATTGTCATTAATATGTTCCCAAATTTGTCATTGAAATCTCCTAGAATAATGCTGATTTCTTTGTTTGGAATCTTTTTTACCTTTAATGCAGTACATTTTCTCCAATTCGCCATCACCTGTGATCGTCGTTGGTTCGTACACTATGCCATTCAATTGCAAGCACATAATCGCTTATTATTTCCAATCCAATAGTAGCATCTTTTAGTTTTTAGATAATAAAAAAGCTGCCCTTTGGTTTTCCTTCCCTGACAAAGAGATGGAAGAGTTCTCCGAATTAAAGTGACCACTACATCTCCAGTGGGTTTCAGTAATGACGCATATATCTACCTGGCAGTGAAGAAGTTCATGTTTAGACTACGAACGTTCCACGTGGCCACTTGATGTTTTTGTACATTTGGTCATATGCTCTCCACTTTTACAATAATTAAAAATGAAATCACACTTACCAAGATGGTACGAAAATATATTTTGAGGTTAAAAAGGATGTCTATCACTAAAAAAGTTAAAAACACTATGGTAGATCAAATATCTGTGGACTGAGAGTCGTAGAAGTAAAGTCTGTCGACTTTATTGCTTCTTGTGCGTCCAAAATATCCCAATTGATGGTTCATTAATATCATTACTAGAAAGCGACATGGGTATAGAAAACTTAAACTTGTTCGGCAATAATGGAAATATCTTCGGTCCATGGGAGTGTGTATTAATGGTTGTATATGTTCCATGGGCGACGCCAGGGTAAGGCAAGAAGGGGCACTTGCGCCCCCCCCCCAACCTGGAAATCATCATATAAAATATAAACCGTCAAAGATAGTATCTTTCTATCTTTTGGACGGGCAGGACATGTGGATTATAAGAACCAAACTAGTTAGCAAATAACCTAATTCGTCCTAAATTAAGAAGAAGAAGAAGAAGATTAAAGAACAGAATCAACCATATCAAGAAAGACGATATCTACAGATTTAAGGTTTTAAAAAGGAGTTGAGTAACATATGATTTTAGAAGACCATAAAATGTATGATCTAAAATCATATGTTACTTAACTACTTTTTAAAACCTTAGATCTGTAGATATCGTCTTTCTTGATATGGTTGATTAGCCCTAGCCTCAAGGATTTGCCCGACTGGGAAACTAATTATTACAGTTTAGTTTTAAATGAAAATTAGCCACCACAACACCGGTAGAATTTTCAGCGTATCTGGTCCGCCAAAAAGTCCGTGCATTAAAGTCAATGGACTTGGACCGCGTGCTAGTACTAAGTGCACACGCCATATCTGTCGAATTACAAAAACCAGCACGAAGATCTGTAATTAAAAATCTCAAATTAAGCGACGTGGGTATAAAAAACTTAAACTTGTTCGGCAATAATGGAAATATCTTCGGTCCATGGGAGTGTCTATTAATGGTTGTATATGTTCCATGGGCGACGCCAGGGTAAGGCAAGAAGGGGTACTTGCGACCCCCCCCTCCCCCCAGCCTGGAAATCATCATATAAAATATAAACCGTCAAAGATCTGAAAAAAATACACTAATTTATAGTCGTGCCCCCATCTCTGGTCGACGTCATAAGTCTTGCCCCCCTGCACGAAACTTTGCCGCCGCCTATGATACGTTCCTAACGATTCATTTAAAAATATATAATTGTTGAATGATAGCTGAAGTTTATGCATAAATGGGAAAAAAAATAAATTAACTCAGGTATAACAAAAATTAATTTAATTCATGCTTGGTTAATTGTCAATGGCATTAAAATTAAGGCTGTGAGACTGAAATTTTGAGATGATTTTATTAAACGATTATTGTCTGTATATATTATTTACATTTTTGTGCACATTCATTATTTGTTGTAATTGAGTTGTTGTAAATGTGAAATTGCATGGTAAATATGTGTCACGAGTAAAAAGCTTTATGAAAAATGGAAGTATTCGTTATAATTTTTTTTGGAACATATGATAAATTGGACATGACGTTTGAATGTAATATGCACATGACAATACTAAACAAGCAAAATGAAATCGTTGTTAAAAATAATTTACATGACAATATGTTGCAGCAGTGAGGAAGGTTTTTGATAGAAATGGAGATGAGCAAGTGCGAGCAGCGATAACTTCTAAAAGTCATGCTTACAAAAGGAAATGTGTAGTTCTTTATTTGGCAGCGTATATAGTGGTTGTATATTGTAGTACCTATATTCTAGAAGTTCTTTTGTAAGTACGAAATGTGTAGAAAAGAGAGCCAAGGCCGTTGTCTCTTTATACTAGGGATGGAAAGACAGTATGATGTATGGTATAGCAAGGCACAAAGAACTCGTCTCTAACGTTGAATGTAACGATTCATCTTACTGACCACGACTGTCTCCAAAAGAAAATGACCTCAAACTATACAAAGAAAAGATGTTTTAATCTAACATCCACTTAACCAATTCATTACCATTTCTATCCAGCAAATGCGTCCGTAATATTTAACTCCAATTTGATGCATTTCCGTATTCAGGTTTTAAATCGAGTCATTTATCATTCAACATATAACGATCAACGCGAAATTTTCACTTTATCTCACCAAGGCAAACAAAATAAAAAGGAGTTGTACAATAATAATAATAAAAAGACTTGTAAAAAATAAGTTAAATAAATTTTATTATTTAAATTACGTACTTATAAGCATTAGAATACTATATACATAAAGTGCTTTGGAATTCTTCTTGAAAATATAATTTAAATTATTTATACATTATTTACATAAATACGTTCATATATTATAATATAGTTAAGTAAGTATAGGAATCAAATTCTTATGAGCCATCATTGAAGAAGCATTGCAAACAGTTTGTTTTTAATTAAGTGTTTGGAATGTTTCTCACAGCGAAAGCCCAAGTAATGCTTAAAAACTAGTAATATCGTTGTTGGTTACTGTGAGATAGCTACAAAACAGTCAGAAAATCTACAAATATGCAGCTAAATATAAAATCACTTAATCTGAACTGAATACTAATTAATAAACCCGTTTAATAAATTAATTTTTAATTATATACAATTTATATGTACAGGAAATTCATTTAGAAGCTCCGAAATTATAATACACTGATTAGAAACATGGAATGGAATTATTAAAATCCTATTTTAAATTCGATCTTTGTTGTTCTTTTTTTCAGTCCATAACAATTACACTAATAATAAATACAATTGAATTTAGAATTGAGTCACAATAATATCACATAACTTTCACCTTTCCTTATCCTACGCGATGATCCTTAAAATTTCATGCGGTGCAGGTCTTGTGGAGCACTGAAATAAAAAAACACAAACATTAGTATTACGAATGAAAAGTTTAATGCTTTATATCAGTTTTTAAAATGTGGGGCGCGATTCCTAGTGGCGCCTGAGGTTTTTAAATTTTACCAAAAAAAAAAACATTTTTAACAGAAATAATTTTCAAAAATTTTGCGCTTTTTTGGTCAAAGTTTAAATAATTTTGGTTAAAACTACAATCATTTTTATCGATTTTTGTCATATTCAGATAATTTTTGATAATATGCTAATTTTGATCAAATTTAAACGATTTTAAACAAAATTTAGAAGGAATTTATTAAACTTTTAGCATTTTTCTTCAAAATATAAATCATTAGAATGTTTTGCCCAGGAAACAATAGTTAAGTTACCAATCTCTTTAATGCAACATATTGTTTGAAATATGACAAAATGTTGGGAAATGGCAGAAATTATTATGATTGTTAAACCAGGAAAACCAATAAATGAAGTTTCCCCTTAGACCAATATCCGGTTATACCAAAATTGTAAAAATAAGTTTCTTCCAAAAGGATTCATACTTATAATAGAAGAAAATCCTATAATGTTTTAGACATCACTATGGATTTAGAAAGAAACATTGTACAATAAACCAGATGCATAGACTCACCGATCAAATAGAAAAAGCATTTAAAGAAAAGAATATGTGCTCAGCGGTGCTTCTGTATGTTGCTCAGGATTTTGACAAAGTCTGTCACCAAGGACTAGAATATAAGCCAAGACAACATCTACCGAAACAATACAGCTTACTAATTACATCATATATTCGCCATAAAATATTTTGAATTAAATACAAAGAGCAGTACAATAGGTGCTGCTGTATAAGTCCAATGAAGGCGAATGGCGCCAAAAATATATGTAAAAAAGCCTTCAATACGGTTTTATAGAAAGACATCCTGGAAAATTTAGTAGCAAATAAGGGGTCACCCTACCTTAATAGACTTGGAACTATACTTGATACTCAAAGGAAGAAGGAAAGTAATTTTCTACAGAAAAAGCACACTAAATAATTGGGAATATGGGTAAAGGGCACGTAAAAAGCAGTAGCAAGAAACATGATAGGGGCCCAACTACGTGAAAGCGAAAAAAAGGAGCGGCAGCCTATTCAGTGATTCAGTATGGAGCAAAAGTGTATGTGAGAAAGAGTTGCGGAACTAAAAACATACTCCAGCAATGAATTTGCTCTTTAAAGAATGTATGGAAATTAAATTGGAAAACAATAAACAGAAAGCAAAGGGCAATTTAATGGATATAATAAACATATGACAAGAAAAATGGCAGCAGGATACGAATACACATTTATAGTCCAAGAGGCTCCTAGAAGATATTGCTGCAGTAGAAAACACGGTGAGGTGTCCTATAGAAATATTAAAATTACTTAGTAGACACGGGTGCTTTTGTATTTAAAAGGTTTAAATAGGAGAATCGTTTTATTCTCTGTATAAATTGCCAAGAGGAGGACACATCTTCTACAAATCTTGCAGACGGTAAAATGATAGGGATACGATGACTCAAGAAGTAGGTGACAACAACCCTTACCCATTGAGAGATAGTTAAAGGCTGCGAAAAACTGGATAACATCTTGGTGGCCACCAAGGAAGATGAAGAAACATCAAAATAAAATAAATAGAAGTTTAATAGATAACAGACAACTTTACCGCATGGATGGATAAGGTTCTTTTCAGTAAGGTTGGGCTAACTCTGGTCTAGCCCAACCCCCACAAGCTCTTGAGGAGTTTCAATACTCTCCATTGCAGATTTTTTTCTTATGAAAATAAAAATTTTATATGGAATTGCGATAATAATAATTTTGTCACTATTTAAAAGGTTTTTCTTCAAAAAGCACTTTTCTTCAAAAAAAAGGTGAAAATTGGGAAGTTTTAGTCAATTTTTGGATGATTTTAGATTAAATTTTAATGATTTTAAATAAATTTTGGCCATTTTCTTTAAAATGTAAATTATTATTAAAACGTTTGACATTGTAATTGACATGTATTTTGCCAAATTTGAGCAATTTTCGTAAAATTTTTTGTTTGCATTAAAATTTTTAACCAAATTCAGGCAATTATCTTTCAAATTGAAATAATTTTAATTAAATTTGACCAATTTTTTAAAAAATATAAATGATTTTGTTCAAATTAGCACAATTTACGTTGAAATTGATATGAAATTCGTCAAACTTTTGTTGAAATTTAAACGAATTTGGTTTAAATTACTAGGTTTTTTATTAAATTTTGGCAATTTTATCTAATTCGAGTTACTTTGGTTAAAATTGATATTGCATTAAAATATTTTATTAGAGTTTTGTCTATATTAGTATTAAATTGCTATGTTTTGATCACATTTAAGCAATTTTCCTAAAAAAATGGCAAAGGTTAGTTTTAGTCAATATTTACATGATTCTGGACCAAAATTTAATAATTTTAAATAAACTTAGGCAATTTACTTTAAAATATAAATTATTAAAACGTATTACATTATAATGTGTAAAATTTGACAAATTTGAACAATTTTTGTGAAAATTTTTGGTTTAAATTAATGTTTTTAAGCAAATTCAGGTAATTTTCTTCAAAATTTAAATGCTTTTGTTTATATTAGCTAAATTTATTTTAAAATTAATATAAATTTCGTCTAATTTGGTCAATTTTTGTCAAAATTTGAACGATTTTGGTTTAGAGTTTTTTCAATATTTGAATAATTTTTGTTTAAATTGCGATTTTTCGATCGAATTTAAGTAATTTTCTTCAATATTTAGCTAATATGGATTAAATTTATAATGATTTTGAATGAATTTAGGTAATTTTCTTTAAAATATATATTATTAGAACGTTGTATATTCCATTTATAAATTTTGCCAAATTTGGTCAATTTTCATGAAAATATTTCGTTTAAATTGATGTTTCTAACCAAATTTAAGCAATTTTATTCAAAAAAGGTAAACCAATAGAAAATTTGGAAAGTATTAACCTTTTTGGCTGCCAAAGGTGTAAACGTACATACAGATAAACATGAGATAAGCGTATATACGTCTTTCTCAATAAAAAGGAATATAAACTATTTAATTTTCTAATTGTTAAATAAAAAATTTTATTAATTTTTTATTGGTTAATTTCTCTTCAAATTACAATAAATTTTAGAACATAAAAGTTCAAAATAAATAATTGGTTGGATGCAACAGTTTTTATGAAGGGGCAGAGGTACAGAAAGTTTGGAAACCAGTGCCTTACAGAAACTATATCCGCTCGCTCACGTGTTTAGATCAGTGCGAGGTTCGAGGGGTTGAAAAGTAATAGTTTCAAACAAAACAAGTTACAATCGTGGAGAATAATCCGTGAGACGTAATTAGTTTCGCATATAGTTGGAAAGTTTAATTATATCCAGGGTTATTAAATTTCTCATAAATTTTGACCCTAAGTTTCGCATATTAAAGAGATAGAGGAATCATTGTTAACCTAACGACGATATTGTTATAGCAAAGAGAGAGCCGATTCGTTCCAGGATCATGGATCGCGATGAAATGAAGGAACCAATTAACACAGCTGCGTGCGAAATTTGTGCGTGTCGCGAATATCTAAACGACTCACGGATACCGTACATGATTTTATGTTTGTTTGCATTTTACTAGAGCTTGACCCTCTTCAACCGGTCGGTGTTTCTGATGGGGAAAATTAATGACTTCGCATGGCCAAAAAGTTTCAAACTAGCCTAGGTCAGACGTTCAGAAATGACGTTCTGCTTTTTATCGATTTTCTCTGCACCAGCTCCATTATTAAACGTAATAAATGTTCGTTTAATCCACTGTGCGAGTGAAGATATACAGTGCAGAGACTCGCAAGCTTTGCCTGTATACTAATATATTTTAATTTATGTTAGGGACTAGCGCAAGACAACCATATCTCAAATCCTGACGTACAACTATAAATAATTTCAGGGTGCAAAATTAAGCTACTAATTAGGTGACGTGACAGATTACAATATTGTTGATTACTAGTTTCGTTGGGGACATTGAGGCGTCATTTACATACGCGGCCTCATAAAGAGCACAACGTATGTAAATATCGTGCATACTATATGAGCCAGACGTCGGATTCAATGAAATAGATGCAATCTCAACTTCTTGACAGTTCATCTCTGCGTGAAATTAAATATATGTATGGTGTAAACCCCCTCTAATATACAGAGTGATGAATACATCGGGGGGATGAAATGCAGCGAGTCGTGACGCGGTTAGAATTTTCCAAACAATACTTTTGACCACAGCTATTATTGTCCAAAAGGGTGTTGCGACTAGAGCTAAATACAGGCTGGTTGTCATGTATCATTTATTTAAGGGATGGGGACGTCCTAGATTTTCAAACGATAAAATTGGAACAGGCCATGTGGGAAATATGCTTAATATTATTTAAAATTCTCCTAAGGAACTGCGCACCCCAACCGTTATTCCACACACACCCTTATATAATATTTCAAGTCATCGTGGAATTTCTTCGTTCTGAATTAATGAGCGAAAATCGAAATAACAAATAAATTAAGAGGGCAAATATTTTAAAATGTGAAAGGATCGTTAGCGTTATTTATGGGGGGCTCTTTCCATAGACATTAAGAAATTTATGTTATTTATGTTAAATTTATGCGGGGTGGTGGTTTTTTGTCAGCACACACGTTTTATTGATCGCAATTATTAAGGTTTTATCTCGTGGACGTATCAAATTTAGAGTTTTGTTCCACCATCAGAAATTAGTGGCGCGGGCAACAACTGACTATGTATCTTTGTCAAACGGACCACCATCCGGTCATACGCGTCATATACACTCATGAGCCATTGCCTGAAATTACCCCCGATATGTATCATTTTGACACCACTGGACACTTTTACGATGCTCATGCTCGACACAGCCGGTACAACTTTTATACAACACTTTCATAAATTTTAAACTCGCTGCACAACCTGCAGAAATGCGCGACTAAAGTCAGTTTTCACTTTAAAATTAATTACTAAATAAAACGCGTTATATTCAAAAATTTGCAAAACGAACGGAACAAAAGTTCACTCCTAGAGTATAATTATTGTTCATAATTCATAAACTGTCAAAAACGCAACGTAATTTAAATATACAATTGGAGTTTAATTTAACGTCCATAATAATTACAAAATATAATTTCTACCTTGGACATGTGGATAATTGACTTTTGACAGTTCACGAATTATGAAGAGAATGATGGACAATAATTATGAAGAGAAAATTACTAAAAATAATTGGTTTTTCTTAATATTCTGATAAGATTTTTTTATTAGTTTCCTCATTTACTTTTGTAAAATTATTTTTATTTAATAATTAAATATGATAGAAAAGGATATAATGGACATAAAAATCAAAGCGAAAAAACGAAATTGAAGTACATAACAAATCAAGGCAAGTGCCCACTAGAATCGCAGTGCTAATGTAATAATAATAATTAAATATGAAATCATAACAACTTTATTAATTAATAAATTATATTATTTCATATAAATATATGTATTATAGAATAAAATTATTAATAAAATATATAAATAATGCCGGAAGGTAATAAACTAGTAATTACAAAATAAAATTTAAAATTGCAATCAAATTATTTACAACAGCAATTTTATAATCATCTAATGGTCTTAATAACGTAAAATAAATATATAAAATTTGTAATAAAAAATTTTATACCAAATAATAAACAGCATTACAAATTATAGCAACAATATAATTTAAGTGCTAATTTTTGTTGAGTAAAAGTTATTATTATTATTATGATAATGATATATAGGAAGAAATTTTGAAGGCACAATTTCTTTATATGAGCACTTAAAATGATATTTAAAAATTTAAAAAGCAGTTTTTTGTAAAGGAAGGATAAATGTGAACATTTTTTTTTGCAGAGAGCCTAAAAAGATCGCGAGGCGGTTTTGTACTGCCATAATCTCGCGCGAAAAAAGTATTTACATCGTCAGGCCAGGATTTTCCAACTATTTTACTTGGCCTCACAACTTAATATAGAAATTTGACAAAGGCATTTTAGGATATATAAGTCTTACTTAAAGAACTAAGCTTAATTTAGTTGAAATTAGTTTACATAAAATAAATAGGCGGCGATCTTGTT
>JARJDX010109736.1:0-29961 GCA_030264735.1 Gymnusa sp. GC000175 | reverse complement strand
GTTTTCTTATGTTTGGTGAATTTGTAAGTATCGTTTAAATATGTCTTCTTCTTCTTCTGGTGCCGAATCTGTTTTCAGACGTTGGCTGTTATCATTTCCATTAGCTGTTGGTATGTAAACACATATAAATAAAATAAAGTACCCACCATAAGGTGTTACATTTTTTCCCCGCTAGAGGGCGTATCGTTTAGCTTGAATCGCGTATAGCACCATTAGCGTTTTTGTTGGATAATTTGTTATTAATTGGTCTAATAAGTTTTAATTGTTAAATTAGTCAAGACTTTGAAAAGAAAGATAATTTTAAAGCGCAAAATGTGAAAGGAGCAAAAAATTAAAAACACGTTTTTAATTTAAAATCAATTAAATCAATCTAAAAATTTTAATTGAGGTTGTAACGATAATATATTTAAATATTAAATTAGTATTAACATGCAACTAATTTATTTTGCTATCGACCTTTTTATTGTTTTAATTACATAATCTAAAATTAATGTTTATTTTTCTTTTATTGCTAATTAGTTGCGCTTTTTGTAATCAAACCTTAAATTAAAATTTTTTATGTTCATTTAACAAAAAATTTTTGACAATGAAATCATTATTTTTAGGTATTAAAATAACAATTATTTCATTGTGAAGTTTATGTGATTTAAATTGTAATTGAAGACCGAGGTAACCGGAAAAATGCAATTTTATAAAGATATATTTTAAATTGATATCAATTAAAAATAATTGGGGTTGATAATAATATGCAAAATAAAAAACCCTTGAGATTACTTTCTTTTTTATTGAATTTTTTTGGTAAAAAAAATCTACTGCATCCTGGTCTGTAAACTTTTGTCCCCCAGGAAGTGCAACACAACGCTGACAAAGATATGATTTGCTCTAATTATGTCTCGTTATTTCTGCTTTTGATATCGAATAGGATGAGGCTACAATCCATTTATGCAGACATGCAAAGAATAAAATTACATACAGCCTTTGTGCAAATTAATATTGTTCTTTGTTTCGTTTGTAATTTTTTACTTTTATAATTAAAAAAAAAATCAAAACAGGGTTGGGCACAAATATGAAATATAGTAAATGTCTGTTACACAGGTTTATTTATTTAGATCAGCATTGAAAAATCGCGGCCCTTGGCAGAAATTTGTGCGGTTCTCACCAATTTTTCTGGTCTTCTTTTTAAACCAAAATTATGTGACTATTGATGTATTTTGTAAAAAATAGGTGACGGCCCACTAAAGATTCTATAGATGATTTAGATAATTTTTGATCTAAAGTAGAATTATAGTCATTCTCTTTTTTTATTTGCTCTAGATTTTCCTCATAACGGTCTAAATTTTTTGGTGATTTTTCGTTGAGTTTTTTTTTGCCTTACTGTATAGCGGACTCATTGCCATTAAGTTGTACCTACTACTCCTTGGAGTGTTTTTAGTTATTTGCTCCTTCGAATTTCCTCATTCCGGATTCTAATTTCAGGCTCCATCGTCCTTTGCGTATTTTGTAATATGTTTGCAGTCTTAGTTGCTGGTGCCGTGGTTTCAAAACTGCATGTAAGTGCTGGTTCTTTCCTTTTAAACTGGAATTATCGTGATTATTTGAGTATAAATCCTAGGTTTCCAAGCGCTGCCTAGTAAGGCGTATTTATTCTCTGATTTATATTATCTCGTGGTTGATGGTTACCTGGCTACCTTTGGTTTTATGTAGGTTCATCTGGAGACCGATATTTATATAACGCTATTTTTATAATATTTTTACTTTTCCGAAAAGGGAGAATAAGTAAAATATTTGATTATGTAACATCCCTATATTAATTAACTTCTTGATCCCATTTACAAGGTTTCCATTTACCCTGTTCTGTAAAACCAATTAATTGTCTAAATAAAGGAACTGGTATATAGACCAAATTTTTGTTTGCACAAAAAATGATGTATGACATTTAAAATATTATATATCAGAAGGATATTATTAACCTTTTGTGAATGCGTGGGTGTATTTTCTAGACGAAATAACGTAATACAAATAAAAGATAAAACGATCAAATGAAAAAAAAAAAAAACATGGACTAATAATAAATATGTGAAATAATACACAATTTAATGTTATGTTTACGTCCACATATGTAAATTGTTTAAATAATTTTTCTTTGTGTTGCATTTTATAGAAACTGTTGTATTTTTTGTGTTCTTTAAATAAACCATGAATATCTTGTAAGACTTTACATGGAACGTTGCACAAAGTTGTGCTTCGTTGCCGATTGTATACTGAAAATTGTATAATAAACATAAGTAATGCAATTCAAAATAATTAATGAATAATATGTGTTATAGCACTTTTATGCTTACGTAAAACGAACTCGTTAATAAAACAATAAAATTATCGCAATTGGGAGCATTCAACATGTGCAATGTCTCAAATAAAAATATTCAAAAATTTATTTAAATTTTATCGATAATTTAACTCCTAAAATATTATATTGGTCAAAAAGTATAAAAGTTGTCTGTAGAAGAAATAGATTCCAAACTCTTAGATAGTTTTTAATAATTAATCAATTGCTCTTCAAATTGTTCTCATTGCGCAATTTATGTGATTTAAATTTTAATTGAAGACCGAGGTAGCCGAAAAAATGCAATTTTATATAGATATATTTTAAATAGATATCAATTAAAAATAATTAAATAATAATATGCAAATTAAAAAAACTTTTGTGAAAACGAAAACAAAACAACAAATTCGTTAGTACGAGTAAAGGATAAAAAAAAAGTATACTTATGATTATTTTCACTGTGTTTTTATGGTCTCTTACCTCATATCATCGTTTTTTTTTTCTCGTCACAAATTTTCTTATTTCTCTGTTGCAGTTATTTTTTATATTTTGCTACCTACAAGTGCCATCTACCCAGGCTAATCCTTGTATGTGCACCAGTTTCAAGAAAATTATCGTAGCCATGTTTTCAGTAGTATTGCCTTAATATTTTTGTCCTGCAGCAAGTACGCTTGGTGGTTGCCTGTTGCCTTCCGAGGGGAAAGTGGTCGTAAAAAGTGTTGATTTTTAAGGATTTGAACCCTGGACCTTTAGATCAAAAACTTTTAAGTTATATGCAAAAAAAATAAAAACGTTCTAAAAATAAATTGACTAAATTTTCAAATTTTTTATATTTGCATATTCTCTAAAAAAGCTAATCATGAATCTGCCAAATTTTGATTGGACACCAGTTATTAAAAAAAAAGATATTTCGAAAGTTAAAATTTTATCTCTTGTGCTATTTCATTTAACTTATGAGTATCACTAAAAATATGCAATGCAATTTTATTTTAAAACATTTTCTACAAATCTTGTAACTGCTAAGCTAGAGGCTAGACAGTTATTAAACACTCCATTAACGAAACATATGCCAAAAATATGTTTATGATGAAGGGGAGTTTGCATTTTCTACTAAACTTTATGAATCATCGTCTTTTAAAAATGCAAAGTGCATTCCCCTTCAATTTAAACACCTGTTAGTTAATGGGAAAATGCAAATTATAAAAAAATCTACTAATGTACACTTCTCATCAGTGGCGTATCCACAAAGTATGTTAAGGGGGGGGGCAATATTTAAAAAGAATTTTTACATATTTGAAAAGTGAAAGGAATGATAGTTTCACTGTTTATTGAAAAAAATAGAGATTACGTATATATTATTTACAACATATTCCTAACATCTACAAAACTAAGTACAAAACTCAGCTTGCGCATCAAACACTTCTTATTTACAACATACCACATAAAAGTATAAATGATAAAGCTTAGTATATTTAATAAATTTCATTGGACATTAAGGGGGGGCTATGGCCCCCATGGACCCCCCTAGATACGCCAGTGCTTCTCATGCAATACTAAAAAGTTTTGGTGTGGAAGTAATTTATTGAATTGCCCAAATTATATATTTGGAATTGCCTGATATCGCAACCCACAAATTTTGTGACTCATTAAAATTTAATTTGAATCAAGTATAAAGATAGACAATTGTAAATCTTAAACAATGAAAATTTTAATTAATCGATGGACGTTTTAATCATTTGATAAAATGATTGCAACGAATGGTAAATCTCTATTCCTGGCAATGAATCAATTTTCTATTTCAAAATTATTAAAAAAAAATATGTGCTATTTTGTTTGCCTAATTGTTGCATAGCTCGTTAAACTTGCAAGGTCGATTTTTACAATGGTGCAGAAAGTATTTTGTTTAATTTTATTGAAGCAATTCGTGCTACTTGTTCGTTTAGCACAGTTATTAATATCAGTAGGACTCGGCTTTTACGGCCCCTTGTTTTACATCCGCCCCCACATTTCCTGCAGGTTTTGTAAAAAGGAAACACTAACCTGCATTCAAAGTCTTTACCTTATCAGATTTTCCAAATTCAATGTTATGCGCAAAATTATTTCAAAAATTACAAAAACAGCTCTTCTCTATGTAATTTTTTAAATTATTTTAATTTTTAAATCTAATATACAAAATGGTATAACACAAAAATGTATAATTTGCACATTTTTTACTAAATTATGAAATTAATGTCTGTTTAACTTTTTTTTTCAGATAAACTGCAAACATCAATGGGTGTTAGGTAAAAGTGTTAAAAATGAAGGGAACAGACAGAAAGCCCCCGAACAGGGTGGCAATAAATTTTTATAGTTTATTTTTAACAAGTGTAGTGATATTTGGGGCTTTGCAAATGTCCAATGGAGAACTCACTTCTGGAATACATAAAATGACCAAGAACATTAACAAAGCCCTTGTTGATGCATTAGAGAACATTAACAACATAACATATGAAGAAGTAAGCTTAACAGGTGTCTATAAAAGTTCCACCTATTTTAACACGAAAGGAATGGCTGTGCTCTACAACATCACTAATGCATTTGTAAAAGCAATTTTACCAAATGTAGTACCCACAGGTTAGTAAAATATTATACATTACAAAAAAATGAGGTATTATATAATTTTTATACGGTCTGTAAATTTTTTTTATTAGGTGTTTATGAATGCGCGCATTTCACTTTTCTCACGTGAAGTAAACTAGTGCATCGCGTTTTATTATTCTTTGGTATTAAAGTTATTGAATTAATTATAAAGTAGGTTATGCACGAATTGTGTCGTTGCGTTAAAGCTTGCCGAAAGAAATTGAAAAAGAAGATGAGGACTGGATCTGCAATGAAACGGCGCGTCGAGGGCAATAACATCTCTAGCTGGATACAAACTTAACGGATTTTAACAATTACTGACTAGAGACAAATTACAACTGTGGTTTACGAAACGTGAATCATCGCCGAAGTGTAATTTTTCTTTGTTTGGTTTATAAATTTTTGCCTTCTCTTATAATACGGAAATGTCCTTGCTTGAACTATTATCTTCTCATTATTATATACAGAGTGAAAAATATTATAAAAATATGTGGTTTACGTTTACATTTTTTATTGTATCTTAGGAATTATAACAATCTCCCAGGAACAAAAAGCATATTTTATGATACATGTACATGTAGAGTATCATCTCTGTGAGTGACCTTCTAAACCCAAAATTTTAAGCTTGTGATGTATATCACATCATCATCATAGATCTCCCACCGCTGCTTTGCTTGGCTTCTTAGGCTTCTGTCCAACTGGGTCTTCTCCTGACCGACCATGTCGTAATTTCGTATATGTACTCATATTTTTTGAGTCCTTGTTTACACTAACCATCCATCATTACTTCGGATTTCCAGTTCGTCCGTTGGCTTCTGATTTTCCGGAGTTTACAATTTTTGTTTCCTTCTCATTAAATCTTTGTTGACATATCCGGCCTAACTCTTAATCTTAATTTTTGAGGCAACACCTGCGCATTTATTAAGTTCGTACACCTCATATTTGTATCAATGTCTCCAGATTTCGCCTTCCTTAATTTGTCCCAGAATTTTCAAAAATTTACGTTTCGAAATAATTACTGCGTGGTCATTCCAATCCGACTACCAAATGCTCTATTATATTCAATAAGAAATGGATACACAACCAAACATTTTTAAGAAAAACAGGTTTCTCATGTATGCCATGCATTACGAAACTATATTTTGCACAGCCTCTGATGTTTTTGGTTATCATGGATTACTTTCAGAATTTTGGGATCTATGAGAAAATATTAATGGTACTGATCGGTACAATACTTTTAGTTTACTCTCTTTGGTGGAGGAAATGTGGACCCATTTTGGTGCGTACGCCTTTAAACGTTTTTGTTTTGTATATTCGTGATATTCAGAGGGTTCTAGCCACTTCTTGGTGTTGACCTTAAGCGTTCAGGTCTTCACACATCGTGATATACTGCATTACAACTCTGATACACCTTGTACAAATCTTATGCATAGAGTTATCACGCGCCTGTGTTGGTAGCGCCTTCTTTTAATGCTCAAAAAAGGACTAAAAGGAAGAGGTCAAATATGATCCGAATATTTTACATAAAACAGTGTGCTTGAAGATTTATTCTTTTAATTGAAATACGAATAAACAACCTTTAAATCATTTAATATGATCTAAACTTTTTGGAATTGCACTAATGAGTAATCATATTTTTTGTATTGCCCAATATCTAATCAAATGCCAATTTTATTTATTAAAATGCCCCATTTCACCAAAACACATGTAACTGAATTACATTAAATCTTGGTGTATGTACTGTGTAAAACATTTCAAATGAGATTTTACAATAAAAATGTAAATTTAAATTTCAGAACTATTAGAAGTCGGAAGTGATGGACTACCCAGAGTAAAAAACGATGATTACAGTGCCCTGGCGATGAATTACTTGATATTTTTAATCTTCCTGACGGCACTTCTCCTATTTGCATTTTTTATGCCTCTCTGCGGCTTTTGTTATTGCTGTTGCCGTTGCTGCTGTGGCGGTAATGATAGAATGAAGCCGTCAGCCAAGAACAAAGATCTCTGCAAAAAAATTATTTATGCAACGTTTATGATAGCTTTAGGAACACTTTTCTTGTAAGTACAAATGTATAATTTAAAGAATTTCTATGTTACGTGAAGTGATTTAAGTAAGCTATTGAATCAGTTTATCTCGATGAAATGATTAAGTCCAAATACAATGTAATATTTGTCGATAAAATTTTTTAAATCTAAATTCGGAAATTGAGTATCTAATTTAAAATACACGCGTTGGTTTCAAGGACTATAAAAATAAATTCTATCCATGCGAAGTGCTAAAGCAGTTGTCGGCAAACGTTTTCCTCAGGGGGCCACAATCTACAGAATCTTTGGAGGGCAAAAACCATCAATAAGTCACATAATTATATAATTTTTTGCCCAAAAAGAAGACCAGGCCGCACAAATTTTCGCGCCACGCCGCCCTCAACCCACCTGCTGCTGCGATAGAGAAATGTCCTGTAGCTGTAGGTACATATAACGATCACCTTGTTGATGAAAAATTATCGCGTTAAATTCGAAGTAGCATAATATTCGGGTTAATACTACAATCCAACAAGTAAAATATTTGTTTTAGATTTGGTGTAGTTTGTGCGTTCGTTAGTAATGAACATATGCAAGAAGGTACAGATAATCTTGCAAGCAATTTACAAATCGGTGTTGATGATGCTAACACCTTTTTCGACGACACTAAGAAACATATTGATCATTTATTAAGTAAAAATTTCGATCAATTTAAAACTGGACTAACAGAAACATTGGATGGTATAGAAAATTTTTATGATTTCCTGCATTTTAACCCATAAAACATTTGTAGATAGCAGCACAATTTTATATACCGAATTGAAACAATTAACTAATGCTACGTCTATAGATGAAGCTTTAGATATGGTAAGAGGAATGGATGATGTCAAGGAGAATTTAAATACCATCAAAACGTTAACAAACACGCTAAGAGTTGAAGCATCGCAATTAAACGATGGTAAATACGTGGTTTATACACAATTTTTCACACATAACGCATATTTTTGCAGCAATGAGGAAAGTAAAAAGGGATTTATTAGAAACTTTACAAAAATGTCACATGATACCAAAATGCAACGAATTAAAGGAAGAACATGTAGATAGATTAGGTACCGAGATAGATTTCAATAAAGTAAGTAAATTAATTTTTTTTTTGTTTTACATCATTACGCTTTTTATCATCTTATTCATACTCTTTCTATTACATGCAGTTCTTGGATAGATATTTTCCTAAGGTGAGTACCTATATTCTGCTTTATCTCGTTGAGCATGATTTAAAAATTATATTTTATGACGTAAATTTCTATTGAAGTTAAGGTTTGACTAAGCGCTTTTAATTATCGTTATAAACTTCGTGATCTAATACGTTATATTTGAAATATTTGTTCATTTAGTGATTATAAAAATAAATTATATTCAATTGCCTCTATAACTTTTTTGAGATAACTGCTTAGGGAATGTTAAAGTTGTTTTACAATTTTATACGATGACATAAAAAAATCAAACTTTGTTGAAATTTGGCGATAAGAAATTTAAAACCTTTCCGGAGGCTTTAAAATCCACACTACTGTTTGCGGCCGAAAAACGAAAAAGTTACTGGACCGATTTTGTTGGTGACACCTCGCTTGGTGGTAGTTAAACGCGATAGTTTCAGAATAAAACTGCGCCCCTAATTGTTGCTCAATACTGTGTTTTTTTTCTGGTGGGCAGGTAGCTAATCCTATAACTAACCCTCCTCCTTTATCATAGATTATATATACTTATCCGGGCTTAAAACCGGCAACAACTGCAGCCGTACGACTCGACTCATCCAGATACAATCGTAGACGAACTTAAATTTTTGTTATTGAAATCTATTGCTAATTTCTTATGGGTAGTTATTTATTAGTACACCATCGATTGAAATAATTTTCCAACATATAGCCACACCGCCGCATCTACTTACTTAAAACGTGGTCCACGCTTATAATTAAAGTCTAAGCGTAAAAAAAATCGTTTTTATGATTATAATAATAAATATAAATTGATTCTAATAGATTTTTATATTTTATTTTTTAACTCACAGATACCTGATATAAAAGCGGAACTTTTAGAACTAGACGAATTTTTAAAACAAGGTTTGTTAGAGCAAATTGAAAAGGGAAAAGGACAGTTGGATACTATTGAAAAAGAAATTAAAAATAAAATCGAAGAAAACATTGAAAAAGTAAACCAAGCAATAGATCAAGCAGGTTTGTAAAAGTTTATACAATTTGTATAGCTGTTTTTACCAGGCTTTATATAGACATTTTCAACCCTAACCTAACCACAGAGGATTACCCAGAATTCTTTTATAAGACATCCGCAACTCTAACCTAATACACAGCGATCACACTGTATCGAGAGAGGATTTTTCACTTGGGTAGCCGCCGAAATAATACAAAAAATCTCGATGCGCATTATTTGTCTAATCCATTTATGCTTTATATATTTTACGCACAGATGGATTGTTAATAAAGTAAATTTCTTACACACATTAATTTGGAAGAAAAACTTGTTTTGCCAATGGTTATCAAATACGAAATTTTAGACTTGAAATTTATTACAAATGGCGGTCACTTTATCTCTGGCACAAATAATAACAATTATTACTTAGAAAATTGTTAATGTTTTGTCCTTTTTGTATTAAAAAATTTAGAGAAAATCATAGAAGTAGGCATATATTATTACTATGATGTAAAAGACATTTTTCGTGACTTTAAGCCTTTCCGCCATATTCCCCTCAACGTTATGATTTGTTGAAATGATTTTGTTTTTCTAATTTTTTCTGTTTAGTTAAGGCTCATACAATTAATTGAAATCTTTATTTATACCAAATGTACAAATCTTAACGTTTTAGGTGAGAAGATAAACATTCAAAAGGAAGATGTATTTAAAGTAATTGATAACACTAAGGAAAAATTAAATGAGCAAACAAAACAAGGATTAAACACTGCAGATAAATACATCAAAGAATATAGCAAATACAGATATTACGTTGATTTGGGCGTAAGCTGTGTTTTGCTTCTTATTACTTTATGTATAGCTTTAGGTTTAATATGCGGAATTTGTGGAAAAAGGCCGAATTCTTACGATGACGACTGTTGTAATAAAGGTGCTGGTAGCACTTTTTTAATGTTGTACGTATTAAAATCTTACAAATTCTTTTGGAAAATATAATTTAAATCAAACTTTTAGTGGTGTTACAATAATGTTTTTAACTGCAATAATCCTCGTTGCCGTTTTACTCATTCATTTAACTGGAATTTTGGCGCAGTTGTTAGTTTGTGAACCATTAAGGAACCCAGAAGAAAGCAAAACGTTGGAATTCTATGATAAATTTATTAATATGGACAAGACCTTAGGAATCGATACTGATTTATCTAAAATTATAAGTGATTGTTACAACAACCAAAGTGCTTACAAAGTTTTTCACCTTGAAAAAGAAATTGATTTAGACACAATAGGAAATTATGTTAGTGAGTTAGAAATTGATAAAATGCTGGAAAATATGCAAGAAGTAATTAAAGATACTGTGAACACAGACGTTATACTGCTCAAGAATGAATCCTTAAACAAATTAGTAGAAATTGCAAATTCTGATATCGGAGACATATCTTTTGATAAAATTATTGATGAGGTTAGTAATTTAATAAGATTTTATAAAATATTGATTTATGCTGTTCTTAGCTTTCAAGGGAATTTTTATCAGTTAATTTAGATTTATTTAGTGAACATTTGGAAGAACTAATTAAGGTTGTTGATATTCCTGAAGTTAAAAGTGACTTAATGTTAACTAAATTGCACATAAAAACTTATATTGATAATTTATACAAACCAATGTTGAGCAACTCCAAAAATGTAATTGTAAGTAGAAAATGGTTTATCAGTTTATTGATTAGTTAAATTATTATTAAACGAATTTTTTAGAATATTGCAAATGAAACAGCCAGAACATTAAAGTTTGGTAAAGACAGCTTTAAAGATGCTATGCTTGACCTAGTAAATAGAATTACAGCAGCTCAAGAATCGTTAAGCGAGCATGGTGTAGAAGTTTTGATTGGGGTTTGTCCATAAAACATTTTCATGTGGAAACCTCATTATAATTTTTTTATTATTTAGATAACGAAAACGTTTTCCACAGCAATTATTGATGTAATACAAACCTTCTTGGATCGTGTTGTAGGACAATTTAAAGATAAAGTTGGGCAATGCGGTCCTGTAGCTTTAGTAATTAAGGGATCATTAACTTCCACTTGTGATAAAGTACTTGCACCAATGGTGAGATTAAATGTTTTGGACATAATGAAATAGGAAATTTCAAATGTTTGTTTTTTAGACTGGATTTGGTTTTAGTGTATTATGGTGTGTAATTCTCTTCATACCATCCATTATTTTCTCCATTAAATTAGCGAGTTTGTACAGAAAAACCAACAGTTCGTGCAACACTTATATAGAAACGTAAGATTTTTTTTAAAATATAATTAGGCATGAAACATATTAAAATCATTAAATTTAATTCAGTTAAGGATGTTTGTTTGTAATTAAAAACTCAGCATGACTTCTTTCACTGAATTTATCAACAAATAAAAATTATTTTTTATGTGTAGTTGAATGTATGGAGCTAAAGCTTTTTTCAATGTCTGGTAGCCTATTTGTTTGTTATTTTAAATTTGTTGTTTAATTACAGTGAATATTTGTATGATGCATATGCTGATCGGGAAAATATTCCATTGGCAAGGTGAGTTGTGAAGTTGCATGTGAAATTGTGTTATGCTCAGTTTGATAAGAAATATTTATACCACTACATAAATATATTTAAATCATATTCATGCACATTTTTTTTGTTTTTAAACATAAAACAAATTTAACTTAAAACCATTTAATGTCTTAATTAGAGGGAAATATGGAAAAAAGAAACATAAGAAGAAGCGATATGATGGAAGAGGATATGTTACTGAAACCTTAGAACCTGGACGTGATTTTCCAGGTGGATCTCAACATCCTGATGCTAGATATGCCGATATGGCGCCAAAGTAAGTGTGAATTTTTAAAATTGTAGCTAAAAAATTGGGTTTGGTTTAAATTAAAGCATCCTCATCTAATTATTCCTCCAAACGAATCAATGGCGGAATATTTTAAAGATAGGGGATAATTATCAGTGGCGTAACTAGGCGTTGCCACCAAAAGTGATCTATGAAGGGGGTACCTATAAAGTAAGGTGCGAGCGCGCGAAATTATTCACAGCACATACGGAAGTTACGCCGCTTTTAACTAAATTACCACGAAAACAACATTTTAGTCTTCCTGGGGTAGATAAGAGTTGATTGAGTAAAAGTTTTTTTTATATGTATCCATTCAATATAAGACAAAAAATAACTTTTTATCAACTGTGTTAAAGTGTATTCGTATAACCAGGGCAATCACCTTCCTTATTTTGGAAAAAGGCGAACATCTACATATTTGCCAAGGACGCAAAATCCTAGTTACGTCTCTGTATGAAATTCCTAGATCAATTTAAATTTTTTTATTTATTATAATTTTATTTTAAATTCACAGGGATATAGGAACCACCTATTTTTAACCAAACCTATCCCTATTTTAATCATTGTCATGTTGCTTATGTTATCATTAATATACTTAAAATTAAATTTATCATAATGTTAAGCATTCAAAAATCATTTTCCGCTTCTTCATTTTGTTTGCTTTGTTGTTAGACATTTTGAGGATTTTCCAAATGGTGGCCCCCCTCAATATCAAAGAGCAACTGAATATGAAAGGCCACCCCCTTACTACTACCCTGGATCTGGGTAAGAGCCCATAATTATGTGTACAATTAATTCTGATTATATTTAATTAATTTCAGGGATCAACGCTAAGTTTTAGACTGATACCTGAGCTTATGGAACAAAATTGACAGACTGATTACCACCAACTTGGGAATTGATTTTTGATGGGATAAATATGTGTATAATTTAATTGTCAAAAATTTAATCAAACAATTGTACAGGTACAAATAAGCGGGTTTTTAAACTTGAATTTGTAGTTTGTTTTATGTTTTGTAGTAAAAAATTTGCTCAAAAATATTTTTGACAATTTAAATGTATATGCAAACATTTATTTTATATTTTCGTTAATAAAATATTGTGATGTAAAAAAAATTATATACATAAGGAACAGCATAATTAGTGAATTTAGTAAATGTGCAATCTTATTAACATTGTATGCAGTAAATTAAGTAAAAGACTGCCAAAAAATTAGCAGTGATTCGAGCTATAAAACATAAATATTTAATTTATGAAGCCCTACATTTTAAAATTTTGGTTTTGCATATTCTCAAACCTTATATTCAGGTCTACCCACAACAATAACTTCTTAGGTGTCTATATAAATGTATTAGAGATGTGATGAGAATTAATAGTTTTAACAAAACTTTATTGCTTTATATTTTCATTTAAAAATAGGGTAATTTAATTACCAAAAGTCTTTAATATGCTTATCACGTTTCTAATATTTACTAATGTATTTCAAATGAAAAGTAATTCTTTATAATATTTTCATATCCTAGTTGTTGTATGTTTATAAATGAAAAACGATAAAATTATGATTAGAAAGAAGTTTTAAAAATTTCTTCTTTCAAATTATTTAGCCAATATAAGGAAAATGTACCAAAAAAAATTGTTATTTAGATTTATATATTATACAGCTTTTTTAATTTAATCTTATAGTCTACTTATAATTAAGTTGAGTTCATCCACTACTGCATCATTATTTTAAAACATTTATGTCTGAGATTTTTTTCATTGTAGAATATTATTTAATTTTTCTTTAGATATTAAGATTTTAAAATGTTCAAGTGTTCATAAAGAAACATTTTGCTCAATTTTTTCTTAAAAATTTTGATGTGAGTCAATGTTTTTTTGCCATACTCTATATTATTACATTTAATGATGTATCTCTATAGAAATAATATTATTTAAATATGAATTCCAATGTTTATAAATAAATATTCCAATAGAATATGGTTTCCACAGTTCCTGCATAACCTGCAGCAAAATATAATTAATGTATATGGATGAATGAAGATCTGATTTTTGGATTAAAAGGTGAGGTCATATGATAGGGGCGCTGTAAACGCAGAATAAACAAATCTTTCGAAATTTTTCCAGCGCCACCCACGATATTTACAAAAGGGGATATTAAGTGAAATTTATTTATTTTTCGCCGCACAATTCTAGTTTTCAATAAAATTTTAAATTAATTTGTACATCCATAGTTACATCTCAACAAATTTAAAACAACGTTTAAATACAAATTTTCGAAAAGTGCAATTTCTAGACTAGGTATTGGACCAACAATACAGATGTTTGGAGATTGGATGATTTTTGCGGTTTTGTGCCTTATTTTATTTGTTTGAGGAGCAGGTTATTACCTGGAAAGGCATTTACCTCCAACAAATTCATCGATACGCTATGCGATAAGCTCCTAATCAAGTAATTAAAAATGTCATCATGAATAAGAGAACACTGTATCTGTACTTTCAGACTACAATTCATCATCCTGGAACAACATTTTGTATTGAGAGTGTTTTATAAAATTTTTGGTGAGTGTGGGTCACTTAAAATAGTTACACGTGTCAAAGTGTATCTCTCGAAAATTTAAAATATTTTTTCACATTCCAATATATACTGGTCAAGCTGTAGTTCACTGCAGTAATAATAATAAGAATAACTATAGCTAAACTGCTATAAACGTTACAAGAGAATCGGAGGCTTTTGCAACTGGAGCGGGTGGAGCAACTTAAGTATATTTACATTTTATTTACAAAAATATTGGTGATTTAAACTGTTAACAATATATTATTTGTCCTACATATTTGTTTTCTTTATTAAATTATCAACCTCAGTAGTGGTCTTATTTACCACATAGGACTAAATCAATGCCTTAATATTAAACCCAAAAGTTAGTCTAATTAATTAAAAATAAAATTTCATTTATAAAATGGGGATGAGACAGGAAATTTTCAAAACTCAAATTGAGAAAGGGTATCCCTAGCTTCATACGTAAGTCCGAGCGGTCGATGTAAAGGTACATGATTAAGTGAGGTGTGTGCATGGTCTGCAGCTTTTAATTGTTTTAATGAAAAGCAAATTTACTTTTGACCCGTTTTGTAACTTGCGCGAAAAAATGTTTTAATTTAATTATTTTTTTTGCATATTTTGGCCACCTATAATTCAGTAGCCTAATTAATGCTTTTGTTTCGGAGGTTGCATACGTTTTTATGATTATCCTTCCATTGCCGAATAGACAAATTAAAAATTTTAACGTAAGGTTTTCGTTGGTTGCAGGTTGCAGTATTTAGTGATTACAAAATAAGTTATTTTTTACAAAGCCTGTCATAGTCATACCATACACAAATACTGCATTTTAAATTATTATTTTTAAAAAAATTTATAAATCAAATCATCCTTTTGCGGTTATAAAACCACAGATAAAATTAATTGGTAGAGAAATAACAATGGTATTGAATAAAAGTAATAAATCACATACAAAAATATTAAAGGATGCTCAGGAATAAGGGAAAAGAGAAATTATGTGATAGGTAGCAAAATTGATAACTTTCTTTTAATTTTTGGGGTAAGTATCTTGACTGGCATACAATATACTTGTAATAAAAAACAGTTTATTTGCATAATTGAGGTTAATTGAAATCTAATTTAATTCTTAACCTATATTTAAAGGAATCCACATCCTAAATTCCCAATGAAAACATTTGAAACAAGTCTTTTATTTCAGCTTCTTAAAATAGTTTTAATGAAATGATTGAAAGTGTCTCAAAGAGAGCTTTCAGTGGTTCTAGTGGTACTTATAATGTCCATGCCTTAGAACTGGCAGCAGCAAGAGTTCGTATACAAAAAGGCCTAAGCATTAAGGTTCTTTTCCTAGATGATACTGAACATACTTTTAATTTAGATAAAAGAGCCAAGGGTTCACAATTATTGGATCAAGTTTATCAACATTTAGAATTGGTTGAAAAAGATTATTTTGGTCTACAATTTAGTGAAAATGGGTGCACACCCACAAATAATAAACCGGAATGTATGGTAAGATATCAATAATAAAATATTAATTTAATTAAATTTATTACCCATGAGAATGAATTATTGGTATTTTTTTTAAATATGTAGATGGGGTGAGTTTGACTGTAATTGTATTTTTAAACATAAATGGAGTTTTTCATATAATCATTTTTTAAAAATGCAACATATAAAGTAGAAGTATTAATTTTTTTTAAATATATCTGCTTCATTTTATATTTTATATTAATAAGATATTTAATCTAAATTTGGTACCCTACCTAGCTAGGTAGGATGGGTTTTTGTAATATCAAGGCCTCTAAGTAACCAATGAATATATGTATACAAAAGCATTTAAAGGGGATGAAATTTACCATAAAAAAATTTACATCATCTTGTACAGAGGTTGACTTACATACCAATACATACAGTATTTTTGGTAGTACAAACATACTTAAATTTTAAACTCACACTGCAGAATAAAATAAAAAATTAGGATAAAATTTACAGCGTTGGTTGGATCATAATAAATCAATTAAAAAACAAATGGGAAATTGTTCAGAAAAAGCTTTATATTTCCGTGTTAAATTTTACGTTAATGATCCCAGTAAATTGCAAGAAGAATATACCAGATATCAATTTTATTTGCAAGTTAGAAGAGATATTTTAGACGGAAGATTATTTTTACCACCTTCTACGGCTTGCCTTTTAGCCAGCTATACAGTGCAATGTAAGATCATTTAATTTTTTTAATTATTATACTTGTATAAATAAAATTTCAGCTGAATTAGGAGATTATCAAATGGATGAACATGGTCCTAATTATCTTTCAAACTTGCAACTTGTTCCTGGCCAAACTGAAGATTTAGAAAGAAAAATTTCAGAACTACATAAACTACACAAGTAAATAATTTAATTTATTTTTTTTCAACCCTTAAAACACCTAGTCATAAACATAAGAGACCTGCTCCTTTAATAAATTCAAATTTTTTTTTCATTTTTGTTCTCGTTCAGGTTCAATCATAATAAATATATCAATTCTGTCCCAGGTTAGGTTCTTGAAAAAAAGACGTTATTTTCGGTTTATTCAAATACTCTTTCGCGTAAGACGCGATGCGATTGCGACAACTGAAGTGGACAGTGAGATTGAGTTAACGCGCGTGTTTGAACATGTACTTAAATGAAAAAAAGAGAATCTTCTTTCAGTTCAGTTCCTGCTTTAGTTCCGATAAAAATCACAGTTTTTTTTTCGGTTTAAAGCCCTAATTTTATCTTCTATAGGAAACCCTCTGTATAAGAAGCAATTTACCAGAAAATGTACACATTTGCCAAATAATGTATATTTACTGCAACATATGCATTGCTTATAATTTATAAATGCATTTATTATTATGTAATTTAATTAGCGCCATGATTTCAGAGGTCAGAATCCTGCAGATGCCGAATTTAATTTTTTAGACCATGCTAAAAGAATTGATATGTATGGGGTGGAATTACATAAAGCAAAGGTTTTTTAAATAGAATTATAAATATAAAATAAAACATTTTGATTTCTAATTTATTTACAGGATAATACAAATAAAGAAATTCAATTAGGTGTAACATCAATTGGTTTAGTAGTTTTTCAAAATAACATTAGAATAAACACATTTTCTTGGTCCAAAATCATGAAAATTTCATTTAAAAGAAAACAATTTTTCATACAACTACGTAGAGAACCAGTAAATAAAATCATAACATTTTTCAAATAAATTTTAAAATTTCAATTTTAGTCGGAAAATTATGATACGCTTTTGGGGTTCAATATGGAAACTTATAGATCTTCAAAAACGTTATGGAAAGCATGCGTTGAACACCACACATTCTTCCGATTGCATTCGCCGAAAGTAAGACGAAGATTTCCGTTACTTCTTGGGTCCAAATTTTCATATTCAGGTCGAACTGAATTTCAAACTGTTGAGGAAGTTAAACAACGTGGGAAACTTGAACGAAAATTTATTAGATCGCCCAGTAAAAGCTTTGTAAGTTCTTAAGAAAAATGTTAATTATACAGATTGTTTCAATTTCTTTCGGAAGCATGAGTGTTAAGGACAAAGGCACTCCATTAGAGATAAATAAACGCTACTTTATAGCGGTTGCCGCCACTGTTCCATCCATCTCTGTCCAAACATAGCTCTTCCTCTATTTTTTGCTAATATCGCTTCCTGTGTACCTTGTGTACAAAACTTTCTTTGGTCTCTCTCTACTTTACCTTTATGCTCATTTATTCCATTTCAGAACTCTTTGAAAACTGCTAGCATTCTTTTAAATATCTGTACCAGATGAGTTATTTCGTTCTAATATCTTTTTATCTACATCCATTCTTCTTTCAAGTTCATCATTGTTCCTCATGTTCGTAAGACACCACTTATCACCAGTCATCCATTTCAACCACTTGAATTTTTTTGTGCATGAAGATTTGAGTTAAAATTTACAGAATAATAATAATAATAATAAAGGACTTTTATTTAAAGTTCACATAAGTATGTTCAGATGTATGTTCAAGAACATACCCTGCTCTTCCACATAACCATTGAACAAAATAATAATATTAATAATAAAAATGTAATAATTAATGATTTTTTATATAAAGATTAAACAAAGTGCATCTCCTCCTGCTTTGGAAGATAAGGGAAAAATTTTGCCAGCTCCTGCAAGACCTCCAAGACCATATGATAATAAAGTCACTTCTTTAGGTTCTAAAGAACCTAGAAAAGCTTGGGAAGAAGATGATAATAGGCTTTCAGATGAGTAAGTTAAAAATGTAAATTATTATTATTACTACCGAATTATATCGATTATAAGACGCACCCTTATTTTCTAATCCAGAAATAAAAAAACGTTAATAAAGGCTTTATTATAAAAATAAAAGACATCATTTGCATATTTACTTTATATGCTTTTGTAATAAAAAGATTGGTACTGTAATGCTGAGAATGTCATCTTTATGTTAAATGTGCAGTTTTAGTGATGGTGGATTTTTGGAGCGCACATTAGAGGGTCCTTTTTCTCCTGGCTTAGCCGGAAGAGTTCTAAGTTATGCTGATGAAGAACTCCCATCACCAACATCGAATGGTTTATATGATACACCTCCATATAGTGCTAGTCATTCTCCAATTTCCCAAATAACAGAAGAAGGGCTTGTCACTATCACACTCCAACCTGATGAAGGAGGAAAATATGGTTTCAATGTTAAAGGTAAAAAATTATAATACTAAAGAAACTAAAATACATTAAATAAAATTAATAGGGGGAACAACAAGGGATGTTCCAATTTTGGTATCAAAGGTAGCTCCGAATACTCCGGCCGATAAATGCACGCCTAGACTCACTGAAGGTGATCAATTAATGATGATTAATGGTCAAGATGTTCAACATTCTCTCCATGCTGATGTTGTTAGTCTTATACAGGAAGCTAGAAGTACAAATTCAGGTACAACAGTTAAAACTAATTGAATTAACAAATGGATTCATCTTAAAAAATACTTGTAGGCAAATTAATTTTAACAGTCCGTCCAAACGCATTATACGGAGCTTCAGAGGAATATGAAGAACCACCATATCAGTATGTACCAGTGGGTGAAATACTCCGTCCTCCTTCTCCTAGCAATGCGCTAGAACAAAGCATTTTACTCCTGGCAGACGGCCTTGCAAGCGGAGCACTTATAGCGCAATATGAAATGTTACACAGAAAACATCCAGATCTCACATGTGAAGAGGCTTCAAAACCAAAAAATATTAACAAGAATAGATACAGGGATATATCACCTTGTAAGTACTTAATTTTATTTACCTAACTCTTTTTGTTTAACCTTATTCACTCTTCTTAAACTTTTCTCATTTTTCCATAACAATTTCTTTTTTATTTAAATTTTAGATGACACTACTAGAGTTGTTTTGAATAATTCTCCAAATGGGGATTACATTAATGCAAATTTCGTGAATATGATAATATCTGGTACTGACGTAATTAATAGATACATAGCTACACAAGGACCCCTACAAAATACCACAGAAGATTTTTGGCAAATGATTTTAGAACAAGAGTGCAATCTTATAGTTATGTTAACTACCGTGATTGAAAGAGGGCGTGCTAAATGTTTTAAATATTGGCCTTCTTTAGGTGACAGTCTAACAATTTTAAATATAACCATCACATGTACAAAAGAAGAGCCTGATGAATCAGATAGTTTTGTTTTTAGAGATTTTACTCTTGTTGATAATACGGTGAGTTTATTATTGATTGTCTTAAATTAATGCGTTGACGGATAACACGGCTATAGCCGTCACCTTACAAATTAAGACTGCAAAATTGTTGTGCTACTTAAATTTTATTAATGATTCAAATTAAAGCATGATCAAACCAACTGCTGTAGCAATCTTCCAATTTTTTTAAAAAGCTGCGGTAATAGCGCCGTGTCACTCATTTACTATCCGCCATAGCTTTCATCAATATGTTAAAAGCTTTGTTTGAGTTAAACATGATATAACTAAATATTTTGCAAATCATAACCAATTTTTGTTTCGTGTCATAATTAATCTTTTAATTTTACAATTATTGCAAAGTTTTATTTTTTTATTTACGGCTCTAACCGTAGCCGTTGGGTGTGCTATAGCTCCATTTTTATAATTTTTCTTAATAGACTAATGAAGAGCGCGTTTTGAAACATATGCAATACATCGCATGGCCAGATCATGGAGTTCCAGATTCTCCTTCTCAATTCCTTGCATTTACTGAACAAGTAAGGGAGGCTCGATTACAAGGTGGGAATGCGCCAGTTGTAGTGCATTGCAGTGCAGGTATTGGACGTACAGGTGTTTTGGTACTTATGGAGACTGCCATGTGCCTTATGGAAGCTGGACAACCTGTCTATCCTTTAGGAATCGTTCGCAATATGCGAGAACAACGTGCCATGATGATACAAAATGCTGTAAGTTTTAAAATAATTTTTTACATACATGCCTACTGATTTAACAAAATATTTGGTAGAGAGAAAAATAATTAGGGTTTTTATTTTCAAAATTCTATCTTCAATTTTTTTTAATCGCAGTGTCATTTCAACGTGTTCATATTAATATTATTTAAAGTCAATAAAGGTGCGTTTTCTATGATGCATGCGCCTGCCGCAGAAATGAGAGCCGGCGGCTATACCACCTCACCAAGAGTAGTATAGACGCAACCGCATAAGAAATTCATTTACGTTGGCCAAAGTCTAAAGGTACTATTTCTAGTTGTTAAAGACGTTTTACTATCTTACTATCCGCACGCGTCTCACGTTTCAGACACTAGCTATTTTTTATCATCCACATTGTTGAGGTGATATCACTTATATGCCATGTACAATTATCCATCTAAGACTATCTGTATTTTTTGAAAAAGTCAATTTCTATCTGTCTTTTAGACTTTTTTTGGATCTTGCGTTTATGCTTCAATTTTTTAGAGTTTTTGCAACCCCTAAAAATACTCTTCGGGGGGTTGCGATGCTCGGTTTATGCACCGCTAATGTAACGCATATAATTTTATACAGCGTGTCTCAATTTGAGTGGTATACCAAGGGGAATTACTGAGATATTTGTCTTTAAAAATGTCGATTTACAGTTTGTGTTTGTTCCAAGTTGTTTAATATTGCGCATTTAACTAAATCTCCAAGATTAGTATGTAATAAGAAGGATACATATCATGCTAGTTTTTAAGCTCTATAAAATATTTAATTAAATTATTATTTACAGAGTCAATACAAATTTGTTTGTGAGAGTGTCCACACAGCATATACTGAAAAAATAATTTAAAGTAATTAACAAATTGCACAAACTTAGGTAAGTTCAAAATTTGTGCATACAAATCATAGATCTGTTTTATAAAAATTGTAAATTTATCAGTAAATTTTTGATATAAATTTTTTATTAAAGTAAGTTTTTAATGCAGAAATTCACTGTATAAAATGACAGGAAAGGTCAGGGTTTATTTCTCGAATTCCATCATGAGGGATTTAATGTACAGGGGTTTTTTGCTTTTCACGTGGTTTAAAACGGCCTGTATATTTTCATCCGTCCGAATATAATCGTGTATCTTTGTATTTTTAAACGAAACATACTCATTTTTATTTATTTAATAAATTTAGTAAAAAGTGATCCAATTCATGTCATAAGCATTCATTAACCCGTACTTTTATAATATACTCATTGATAAAAATATATTCTAAATATTCATAAGCACAGAATTACTTAATTATTTAAAAAAAATGGGCATTTTAGGCCAGTGCATAACTCTCCGTTTGGGTAATCAGGCGTCTAATAAAACACAGACAAACTGGGTTTGACCTTATTTTGGAAAACCCAGTTGACTATTTTGTCAAACTAGCTTGATTAAGTTGTGAAACTTGGATAACTTTAATTTGTTAAATTCGCTACTCAGTTTAAGCGAAATGTAGCTCTCCATTTTACTAATATAACGAAATATGGTTATAGAAAACAGAACTATTGTTCCCTTCACGTTTGGTTTATCTGTGTTTCACTGTTTTTATATGGCTTTTGTAAAATATTAAAATTCTGGATAGTTGCTAGACAAACCGAGAGCTATGTACCCAAACTTATTTGCTGCTAAATCTGTAGAAACTTGTAAATTCAAAGTCATTCTGTGCAAATAATTTCTTTTAAAGGAATGTTCATACAATAGGTTTAAAAAAATAAATATATAATATTTTGTATTAAAGATTAGTAATTTTAGGTCAAAAAATTTTATTGTAAATTTAATTTGTAAGATATTTCCTAGTGTGGTAAAGTCCATTAATTTATTTTTCTCAAAATACCATACTTTGCTTAATTTAACATGACTGCCTATCTATATTTTATTTTATTCGCAATATTCATTTAAAATACTTTGCATATGATTTTTTAAATTAGGATTAGTTATTAAAAACTAAAGAAATGGTTTTTGTTTCCTTGGCATTTTTTTATATTTTTTTATAATTTGGCTGCTAAATAAGCTATAGATATAAAAAAGGTGCTCTAAAAACGCACAGAGCTGAAATTCCAGATTCCTTTACAGAAGTATTTCGCGTTTTTTCTATTTGGTGATACCGTTCTTTGATTTTGTCATATCTTCGAATTGCAATTTTTTAAACGTAAATCGTATCTGAAATGAGACTAATTAAATTATTTTTGAAGTTGTTTTGTTTTGCGTGTAAATCTCCTCAGCTTTGCTTTCAGACTTTCCTATACAAAATTATAATTTGCTTTGCGATTCGATTTTCAAGAACTACTACGCAAACTGAGGTCAAAATGGAGTAATTTCTTTTTGGCAAATTTTTACTAGTTAATAAAAAATAATCCATTGCGTTTATTTGTTTTATCCCGTTTTAGAATTTGGGTCGTGCCTGATTCAGCACCAATTCTCATATAATTTTGCAGTTTTGGATTTAAATCTTTTTTACTTACATATTTTTCTATGCAGAACATGCGTCGTTCCCGTTTATGTCGCAATTTTTCGGATCTTATCTACACGTGGTATGGAAGGATCAGCACAAAAAGCCCTAATTCTAATTCAGTACATTTTTTACTAATGAATCAAATAATAATCAAATATTTTATTAAATTTTTTGTTTACCGAAAAAATGTTGATTATTTTTGGGTCCACTTTAATTATAATTGAAAATTAGTGGTGATTCAGGTTACTCCTTGCGTTTTTAAAGTTGCGTTGGGTTTGAATCTCGATAGCTTTCTTGTAGAAAATCACAATTCCCTCTGCGTCATTTCAGTTTCGTGACGATTTTTATTAATTTTGGTGTTAAAATACTCGTTAGTAAATGTAATTTTGGAGTTAAAATACTCCAATAAAATTAATTTTGGTAATTAAATATCTCAACTTACCGTATTACCCCGAATTTAATCAAAATATAACGGCCTATTCCTCGAATATAACACGAGTCCTCATAAGAGAATATTCAAAAATTCAAATGTTCGGGCAAATTACGACCCGCGGGCTAAATGCGGTCATCGGCGAAAATTTATACGTTCCCGCATGGAGTTTTATTTACTTTTCAGGCCATATTTTTTGACCAAAATTATAGTTTTGTGACTAGTTAATACACTTTTGTTGAAGAACGTATTTCATTAAATATAAAATTCAAATTTATACTACATTCTGGAGCCCACAAAACACTTAAGAATTGTTCTTCTGGTCCTCACAGGAAAAATATTGCCCATCTCTGGGGTTAGGGCTAATATGTAAAATATTTTAATTATAACATTTTTGAGTTGAGTATTGCAGTCTGGAAATTCAGCTTAATAAATTTGTACATAGAATATATAGAAGTACAAAGTGGTGTGTATTTTTAATATTAAGCTAAATGTACCTTTTATTACATATTAATATCATCATTTAAAAAAAACTCGTATTTATTGTGTTATGTAAAACATTTTAGTTGTAGCTATTTGAAACATTAAATGATTTGTGCGTAAGTTATATATTGTGATTATATATTATTTGGAATAAAAATTGTATAATAATTGTTCAAACTTTTCATCCAACAGAACCACATCCCACAGAACGTGCACACAAAAAAGTAATTATCTGCCAGTTTATCAATGCAAGTAGAAAGGTTTAGAAAATTTTAAGGAAAACACTTTGATTACCTATGCTACACCAAAATTTAGCGAATGATCTCTTCATCATCTGTCAAACAATCTCGCTCACTACTGAACCTAGGTATCCTTCCCTAACTCATTTTGTCAGTCTCCTCCTTGGGCTTTTTCTATCTAATAATTTAAAAAATTTAAGATCTGGAATGCCTTAATGCCGAAAAGCAAGATCACGTCCTCTTCATGAGATATACGCCGCATATTATACATTGTACACAGGGCGTCCCATTTTAAATTATACTCTCGAACACCTTAATATACATTGAATGACAAAATGTCAGTCAAAAGTTTGATAGTTTTGAGGGGAACCAAGGGAGACATCCGATCCAATTTTATTAACAATTTACTACACCCTACCCACAGGGGGCGGGAGTCAACTTTGACATTTTAAATGGGCACGTCCATGTTTTATTGCAAATTCTGATATTACGGATAAAAATTCATAACTTTTACTTGAAAGATTATTTTCATCATAGGTGGCGCTGTAATCGCAGGAAAAGAAAATCGGAAGATTTGTTTTTCCTGCGGTTACAGCGCCATCTATAATGATTTAATAAACGTAAATCAGAAAAAAATTATGTAATTTTTCCGCACAATCCAAACTGCAATAAAAAGTAGAGGTGTCAGCTTATTAAGTTAGACTTGCAGACTTAACTTAACCTTAAGTTAGATCTCAACATGGTTTGAATCACACAGTCACCATCAAGAAAATGGAATTTTCAGATTCATGGTAACACAAAACTTGTATTTCAAACAAAATCCGGTGTTAAAAAAGTTTAGGCCATATTATTATTTGTATTTTTAATTCGCCCCCCCCCCTCAAGACAAAATCCTGGCTGCGCTACTGGACGCATCGCAAATATCGGTCAATATGGATTAGGAACTAATGGTAAAATGAAAAAAGGTAAGAAAAATAATTATTAAATATTAACAAAATTATTCATTATTTATTAATAGGTTTTCTATACTTTGCTTGAATCCAAACCCTGTACATTTTTAACATACGTCCTCTATTGACTTGTAACCTTCTATCCACCCTATTTTGTACTTCTTCAAATCCTGCAGCTTCAAATAAATTCTTGATTTCCTCTATAAACATTTAAATAAATATTATTTATTATTTGAAGTCATTTGGGGGTTTGAACGGTTCGCTTATTATTATTAAAAGATGGCATAACAAATGCGCAGAAAATAATCCTACCTTGAGTAAAAAAGTAAACGCGAGTTCCATCCCCTCTGGCGTAAAAATTTTCGCCTAAACATCGACCTGGTTTAAAACGTAATTGCGCTAAATCGTAACGACCGTAGTCTCTTAACAACACTAGACCTCCTGGTTTAACATATTTGTGCAATTGTTTAAGCACATGTAAAAACCTGAAAACTGTTTTAATTATCTCTGAAATTATTGCATGATTTTTTTTTACTTTTCTGGATGTATTGCTGATAAAACAAAAATTAAAACCGCAATGTCAGCTGCGTTTTCTTCAAGAGGTACTTCCCAGTTTTCAGATGTGGCATCCAAAACAAATGCATTACATCTCTTGGTGTCATATTCAGGTGTGTCTTTTAGAATCCCTATAGCTTTAGAAGAAAAATCGGAACAATAAATAAACAAATTGTCATTTTTTGAATATTGTAAAATGGGAAAAATTGTGTTTCCCACACCACATCCTATTTCAAAAATAACTTTATGATTTTCCGCATTGCCTTCCTCATTGGTATCACCTAGCTCGGGAAATTCGGTAAATAACCAATGGCGATCTTTAAAAAAACGATTTGTGTGCACGTCGTAAAATGAATTCCAAAATTTATCAGCCTCATTTTCGTATTTTTGCAATTCTTCTTCATTGAATTTTATTATGCCGTTGTGCGCTACCTTTTTCCTGGCTTCCAATTCTTGTTCTTCATCCCATTCCACATCATCCCTAAAAAAGTAAATTTATTTGCGGGTAAACAAATAGTTTACGTAAACGGTTGAAATGCACAATGTGACCAAGACCATGGCGAAGTAATAGGGAGGGGGCAACACCGCAACACGCTTCTGTCGAGTTTTCACGGGCCGATTACGTACTAAAGAATGTTTACGCGTGCTCTAGCTTGAAATTGAATATACTTTAGGACTAATTTCGCAGTTTTTTGAAAGTAGATTCAAAAACTTTGGTTATTATTATTCCACTAGGTGGCGCTTAAAACCGGATACATTTACTTATTTCAACAATTTTTGAAATATTCAACTCCTAAACATATATTTTTAATTATAAACATAGAAAGTACAACATAACCTCACATTATTCCCATAAATACTACAAGAATGTAGCGAAAAACACTCAAAGGGCAAATTTATGATTAATCTTGTATTTAAAAATTATTTTTACCAAGCATTAAATTGAAAAACGCGTTGTTTATTGACTAAATATCTTGAACCATGCATAGGTTTTTTCCTGTATCTGGTGTGGCAATAACGCAGATGACATTCATTGCTCTTAATTAATTTAAAAGATAATTGCATGATTCTAATCATACCAAGCATTATGTTCAAAAACTTCTTCTTCATTCACCAAAAATCGATTTCCAAATTGGGGCCTAATATCATCTGCACATTGCTCATCCTGTGACGCCATCTTTTATATTAAGCGCCATTTAAATAATTATGAATACATAATATAATTGGACAATGAATAATTTAATAGTTACAATTAATTTAAAATGTGTGAAAAATGTCTTAAAATGGGTTTTGGTTTATTTTTGTGATAAATTAAAATATTTTTGTATTGATTTTTAAGTAGTTGCATTTAAAGTTGTGTTTATGTGAACGCTTCTTAATGACATTTAGGTTTCTTTAAAGTGCACTGCAGCTGCTACAGATGGCGTACTTTAGGAATGTTTGTTCTACCACTTTATAAAAGTGTGGGTTTAAAATTATTTTAAAAACGTTAGAATAAGGTTTTTTTTGTGAAAAAGTGGTAGAAAGACTTATTTTTAAGTATAATTTAGGTTATTTGTATATAAATTGGGACTTGGTAGGCAATATATGTTGAATGTTATGGGGGAAATTTTATATGAGTGGTAGTTCTATGTTGTTCAATGACGTCACGAAATAAGTGAATTGACAGTCGGTATTTCCCTGTGGCAGACGTGAATATTTGCGCTTACTAAAATCTTTATATTTATGTAGATTTTCGCAATAATAACCGTGTTTTTATACATACTTATACAGTGTCATAAAGTACAAATAAAGAAAACTAGCGACTAATTAATTAATTGAAAAATCATTGAGATCGGGCGTATTTTCAAAATCGAAATTCACTTGTTTTGGGCGTATTTTGACAAGTGTCGAGTCGCGGAGGGCGGTGACGGGAGTTTTTGTCATTTCTCACAATTCGTTATTAAAGACAGTCGACAGTTTTTTAAGTGCCTTCGTGATAAATGTGCACAAATTTAAACAAGAAGGAAAAATTTTCTGCATTCCAATAAGGTAATTTTCTTCTAGGTTTTTCACTCTTTTATTTTAAATTTTTTTTGTACTGCGTGTGCATTCCATGTCCTACCTCAATATGAATATTTGCAATGGAATCATTTTGCAATAATTTCATGCCTTTACATTGAGACACGCAAGCAATTTTTAATACTTTTTTGTGAAGACAGGAATTCTTGCAGCGCGTTAATCAAATTTATGGGAAATCAATAGTAAGACCATAAAATATAATTACTACGTTGCATGTAGTTTTTTTTTAAACAATATTAATTTTACCTTCACAAATTGTGCGTCGTAGATTATTACCAAAATTTTTATACGGTAAATATTATTTTATTACTTCTGTTTTTTTTTGTTTTTACAATTTAAAAACAAGAGTATATCAGCAAATTTTTGGTAAAAGTTTGCGCTAATGAGTTTCATGTTAAGCTTTCTAATACTATAATATGCGGCATTTAATTATTCTACAAGTCATAAACTTGCGCTGGCTTATAATAAACAACTCATCTTTTAAGCATGAAATATTGATGGGTAATTTAATAAATAATAAGTTAAGTTAGGTTATGAATTTTATAAACATCAAGACATTAATTATATGCGCAAATTGTGATTTCATCAAGGGCAGATTGTAAAAAAAAGATTTAATCAATTTTTTTTACAATTGCGTTTATTAAAAGGCGTTGCTGTAGAACTCTCGGGGCGATAAAAACCTGTGAAATGGATATCATATAAAATCCCCAATTCATGATGTCGCCTCCGAATTATGATTCCATCTTTTGGAGAGTCATGGCATTTTTGTGCTTTCATCTCATTCTATCCGTCTTATTCGCGCATGGTTTGATCTTTATCTATCTAGAAGTCTGGTCATCGACCTCTGTTTAGCGTACCCTGATCTTGTATATGGAGAAAGCTGAATGGGATATGCTAGGTCACGTCGTAGCCCCATTCCACTGCTGTACCTCTCTCTAATGTCTGTGTACTTCTAATGTTTTTTATTATTATTATTGAATTTTACAGGGTGATTGTTGTTAATAACGGATGTGTTTACTTTTACTGTTTGTTCGCAAAGCGGAAACTTACGTTATGTAGGAAAACGGTCTTGTAGTAATTTAATTGTTATAAGAAATTTTATTGAGCTAATTTAGAATATACAGATTGTAAAAAACAAATTATGGGTGTTTTCAATTGCAGCTCACTTCATAGATTTGCGATTTCAAAAATCTTAACGCCACCTTGTGGATACATTTACAAAACTTTTGTTGTAGAATTGTGCCGTGCTCTATCTATTTCTGATAAATTCTGAATGGTTGTTGCCGCACAATCCTAATATGCAAGTGGCGGTGTTCACTCATGAAAATTTAAAATTGCGACTCGCCCCACCTCAATGTGGAAAACTTAAATAAAAAAAAAACGGATATAGACCCAAATGTCAAAATGATTGGAATGAGACAGGGGTAGGACATGTAAATATCAGGATCTTCAAGGAACATCCACTAACAAGCCACAGGATAAAAATCCGCTAAAACCAGGTGGATGAGAAGACTAATCATTTCAGAAAGAAGGAGCTGGTCTAATAATTAGGGGCATAGGCGCCCGCAAGGGGGGGAAAGATGGGTCAGTTGCCCCCTCCTGGATTTCGGAACCAATTACCAATTCGTATCTTAATGCTAACTCAGAAGAATTGCCCGAAATCTCAACTTCAAAAATACAAAAAGAACTCGACCAGATCATAAATGGTAAAGCTC
>JARJDX010109680.1:0-18963 GCA_030264735.1 Gymnusa sp. GC000175 | reverse complement strand
TCAAAAATTTCTCCCTCGTCGCAATTTTCACCTGGGGGTGTTAAATTTTTTTAATATTAATATTATTATTTATTATCAACCAAAATATTGTTTTTTCCCCAAAAAAAAAAAAATAATTACAACATTCATTTCTTGACCGCGATTGGAGTTTTCCCTAAATTTTCTTTTTTCTTTAGTCATAAGATGCGCCTTTTAATTCACTTTCTTCTCATGTACTCGCTTTTTTTCAGCCACCCTCATTTCGTCCGATAAAAAATTAAAAGTGAAAAAATTCGCGGTACGCTTAAATCTCACTGGACATTCCTGAAATTGTATATCTATACTTCATTATCGCATTATGTTACACATAAGTCGCCTTTTCAAAATCGTCAAAGTGAATAAGCATTGGATATTTTTGAAAAATTAAAAATACCTAAAAAACATTTATTTTCGCTTAAAGTGTAGAAAAGGTATTAATCAACATCGAGACAACAAAAATAGATCGGAAAGTGGGGTCAAAAATTTCTCCTACGTCGCAATTTTCACCTGGGGTAGTCACCTAAAAAGTAGTTATTTGCGCCCCAAGTGGAGGAAAGTGATTATTTTTGTTCGAAGTAAAAGTCTGAGGACCTCTGCTTCCACCTTGGTCCACAATCTCACTGAGAAAAAAAAACTTAGGCACGAGATGTGTTATTTGCGCTCCAAGATGCTGAAAATTAAAAATACCTAAAAAATAGTTATTTGCGCCCCAAGTGGAGGAAAGTGATTTTTTTGTTCGAAGTAAAATTCTGAGGACCTCTGCTTCCGCCTTGGTTCACAATCTCACTGAGAAATAAAAAACTTTGGCACGAGATGTGTTAGGATAGGAGAAGATGAGTGGATATTTTTGGAAAGAGGGGTAAAAATGTCTCCTCCGTCGCGATTTTCATCACTTGAATAAGAAGAAAATATTTTTTCAATACCAACTTACCAACGTTTACATATGCATATGAGACATGGACCTTTACAAACACCTAGTAAATATGTATAATGAAAATTACACAACATGCTAGCTAGAGCAATGTAGGAAATTTTACTCATAGACAATAATTGAAATTTTTGGATAAGTGAATAGACTGGTGCTCAAGTGGAGGTGGACAGAGCATCTAATGAGGAGGTACAATGGTCAATAGAGTAGGTTAGTGACCGATGGGAGACTACGCTCAAGTGGAGGTAGACAGAGCATCTAATGAGGAGGTATAATGGTTAATAGAGTAGGATAGTGACCGAGGGGAGACTACGTAGTGGAAGACGAAGTATTCGGAAACCATAAGCCTGTTGGAGGGACTACTTTTCCGTAAAAATATTTCATAAGGGACAATTTCATATCGTTAGAATTCATGACAAAAATCTATAAGGCAGTTGTGCGACTTATCGTGTTTAAACCCGATGAGAAATATCCAAAACGAAAGAGTTGATCAGGACTGCAGAAATGAGCACCCTGCGAGCAATAATAGGTAATAGCGGCCAATAGCCTCAGCAGCTGACGCCGAAAACAATAAAAAAGGTGAAACTAAATTCAGATAAGAATGCAAAATAACAGACATTGTGAAATTTGTCAAAAATAAGAAGAGGAAATGAAACAACCATGTTAGCAGAGCAGAAGGTAGGAGATTTATACGAAAAGCAAAAAATCAGATAAGATTAAATCCAAGACGCTCACCAAAAATATGGCACGAAAGTTGGAAATAGTCTAGAGAAACGGTTTTACCCCAAATTCCCGAATGCCAAAATCTCGAATCCTAAAATCTCGAGTACTAAAATCCAGAATTCTAAAATTCCGTATGCCCAAAATCCCGAATGCCCAAAATCCCAAATGCCCAAAATCCCGAATGTACAAAGTCCCGAATGCTTAAAAATTCAGAATTTTTAAAATCCTGAATACTAAAAATCCCTAATTATGCTTCACGATGTCACATTTCTGCTCCCAATTTCTAATTACTTTATCATACGATAGTAAGATAAAGTATTGTAATGGTAAAAAAAAATTAAGATTTTAGTGGCAATAAAACTTTTAGCGTTCCCTGAACAAGAATTGACTAAAATTAAAAAAACGTCTGTGTGGATTTGTGTGTGGATGTGGCGCGTTTTTCGGGGCAAGGTTTCTCAAAAACCATTAAAGATATCACCACAAAAATTCATATTTAAACTTTTAACAAAAATTGGAAGAACCTACTTACTTTTGGCGGAAATTCACAAACCGGAAGTGGTAGTTTATATGCAAAGTTTTTCGTTTTTTTGCAAATATTTCAAAAACTATTGAGTTTATGGAAAAAAACATAAAAGTCCAAAAGTGTTTACAAATATATTTGCAACAAATTTTGTTTTTTCATTTTTTCAAAATTTAATAATTTAAAAACTCATTGTTTTTCGTTGCTAAGCAACATTGTCAATAAAATTATTTTCATTAAGTTACAGCGACATATTTGTCAAAGGTTATAAAGTTACTAGTGAAATTTTGGCAGCATAAATTTCAACAAAATAGAGTCAATTAAAATTTAAATGTATGATAAAGTCAGGAGTGGACACATCAGATTTTGTTTAAAAGTAACAAAAAATTAAAACTTTATTAATTCTGTATTATCAGCAGAAATGCGATAATGTGAAACAATGAGAAGAAGCATGAGTGTCACTAAATTATATTTTAGTATCCAGCTAATTCGGGATTTTGAGTATTCGGGATTGTAATCATTCGGGAGTTTGGGCGTTCGGGATTTTTTGCGTTCGAAGTTTTAATATTCGGGATTTTGGGATTCGGCATTTTGGGATACGGGACTTTAGGCATTCGATATTTTAATATTCTGGATTTTGAGGTTCGGGATTTTGGGCCGCACCCAGAGAAACACATTAATTTTATTAAACGAGCGTAAAAAACACAAAAAAAGATGACGAAGAAGAAATAAACTATTAGCAAGAACCACAAAAAAAAACCAATCATCCAAAAATGAACAAATCCACTTTTTAACTTCTTTATTGTCATTTTGGAAAGTGAAAACTAATCAATATCCAACCTAAATATATTTAATTATTTATATAACTTTTCTCGTATACAAATGCTTTGGAGAAATCGATTATAAATTTTTCTCTGGAGATTTTATAGCACTTGTAAAGTGTAACAAAGTTGTGAAATGATTTAACGTTAAGCTTTCAAGTCAACTGCTTTTATTGTCTTGCATTAATGCATTAGAATAGATTTTGATCTCAATAAAATGTCGATATAATTCACAATGCAATAATTTACGTTGATACATGCGTGGCCACCCATGAAAATATATAATTCAGTAAACTTCAACAAAAACAAAACTTTCTTAGGCAACATACTCCCAAGTCATAATAAATTTGTTGGGAATGCCTATACATGGTATTTCATAGCAAATAAATTTTTACATTTTATTAAAATATAAGAAATTTCCATTTACAGACGATTTCTCTTATTGCATTTTGTTGAATGATATTTTTGCTAGGGTGAAAATGACAGTAAATTTTGGCGCAATTTTTGGAAGATATCTTATTTTTTACTTTTATTTTTGTCCGTTATAAAAAAGCAAATAACCGGTGTTAGGGATATTAGAAAGGGAAATTGAAAGGTCCCATATAAGAATAGGGCACGTGGATGGGTCCTCAATGCAATCTTATTATATCATTGTTCACCTTGAACAGGATTTGTATCGAAAAACGTTACACTCGGGGCGTCTTCGTGGCATTTCGGGATGATATTTGATCATCCACCCTCATGCCCCATTGTATTCTAATGCGTCTAGACGTGAACTCTGGGGGTTCATAACGTAATCCTAATTGTTGATTGATTGGATCGCCATTTTTCGCCCTCGCGACTGGTTTTATTAACGAAGAAGGAAACGCTTAAGTTGTTGATGGTAGATATTTATCGCTGAGGATAATAAATAAGCTATTAACCGGACTTATAGGAGATTAAAATCCATAAATCGAAGCTTATCAGTCGCTTATCGAATTATTATATGCAGTTGCGTGCGCGGCTGCGTGTCCTCCGAGTCCTGAAGAATTTAAATTTTTACTTTTTACCAAACAAAGCAGCAACAGGTATATTTTATGGACTAAATTTTATTTTTTTCACGTAACGCATTTTCCTGGAATTAAATAAAATGTAATAAATTAACGTTTAAATAAAATCACAGCACTAATTGCCACTTATTATTTCAAAACAACCAAAATTAACGATTGATGTTGACGATACGTTCCTGATATAAGTGCTCAGTGGGTTACCCTCATCGCCATCTCACAGCGAGTCACTTTTTAATGAAGTCCAACTACTCTCTTACCCAATTAACATGCAAATTTAAAATAAATGAGCTGATTTATGGTGCACAGATAATGTCAATGCCTTTAAGAAAACTATAATTCTTATTCTTAACAATTATAAATGTTGCAATGCTTCATTTTTTTATGAAATATTGTCTACATGTAGGTGACTAGAACTAATGTTTGATTATTTACTAATTGGTTCTCTTGCCTAACATTTTAATTAAAATATAAAAAATATTTATTTATTGCCTCCTATTATTTATATTGATGAATTTTTTGCTTTTCACACTTTGGAAGTTTAATTTATATTTTTACCTAAGTAGGCTGATATTTAATTAAAAATATGACAAAAATATTTATTCATAATTTATGTGAAATCGACGTGCTACCATTTAAATATTTTTTAAATGCCTTACGTTGAAGTACCGTATACACTTATTTGTTTTTTTTATTTTTAAAAGGAAACATAACTATATTTAACTTTAAGATTTAATTATCAGCCATTTAGGTTGGCAATATGTCTCTACAACTTCATTTTGTTGTAAAATGTATGTTGGCAATAACTCCGATAGTGACATTCGCCACTTTTAAATGATATATAACCCATTTCATTAATTTTCAGCTGTCTCTGCTAGTTGATGGGAATAAATTCAATAAAACGTTGCTTAGCAACGAAAAAGGACGTGTTTGTAAAATGTTAGATTTTGAAAAAATAAAAACAAAATTTGTTGCAAATTTAATTCCAAAAACTTTTCTACTTTTGTGTTTTTTCCATAAACTTTATAGTTTTTGAAATATTTGCAAAAAAACGAAAATCCTAATCAAAAAAGTACCACTTCCGGTTGGTGGATTTTAGCCAAAAGTAACAGGGATCTCCTAATTTTTGGTTAAAGTTTAAATATGAATTTCCAGACCGATCAGTTTAGCCGTCTGGGCTGTAAAGATAGACTGACAGACAAACACACAGACAGACAGACAGGCACACAGACATCATTTCAAAAATAATTTTTCCTGAAAGAGTGAAGTCGAAAAGCAATTTTTCCGCAAAAATCTCGATTTCGAAAATTTTCGCGTTTACTATACTTTCATTTACTTCGTAAATGAAAGTTAAACAAATACCAATGACGCTTGTAGACAATGTAAAAAAAAACATCTTGGATGACGAAGAAGTAGAGAAAGTTACGTAAGACAACTTTTTGAAGACACTAGGAAGATAATGCCAATGATGATAACCCTAAAGGTCCAGCCATTTTGAAGTCAAAATTGCCACATGCTATTTCGGTGGCAAAAAACAGAAAATTGGCAGACCCAGTCCAAGTTCCTATAAAAATTCTAAAACTCATAAGATAACAACGACCTTGCAGTAAAGTTGTTTAATAAAATATACAGATCGGGTGCAATTCCAAAAGAATGGCTAAGATCTACGTTCATTTTAATACCTAAAAAACAACATCTCAAAAAATGCAGTAACTATCGACTGTTTTTTGGGAAACATAAGCCTAAAAAGACCTTTCACGAGTAATACATATCCCAATTAGACAAAAGTGCAAGGCAGACCTGGACGACTCACAATTTGGCTTCAGAAAGATCTTTGGAACTCGTAAAGCCATGTTTGGTGGTAACGTCCTACTGCAAAAAGGGAAGAAGAAGAAGAGAAAACTTTTTTTTTGGAAGAGACGTGTTTACATGCTTTGTGGACTACCAAAAAGCATTTGATAGAAGTCCAACACAACAAAGTAGCTGAGATACTTCTCGAAATTGGATTAAAAGGCAAAGACTTTCGAAAAATTAAAGACCCATACTAAAAATAAAACGCAGTGGTCAAATTTGAAAATTCAATAACAACAGAATTAGATATCCTGAAAGGTGTTTGGTATTAACGTCCTACTGCAAAAAGAGAAGATGAAGAAGAAGAAAAAGAAAAAAAGGCCATAGAAGAGACGTGTTAATATGCTTTGTGGACTACCAAAAAGCATTTTATAGTGTCCAACACAACAAAGTAGCTGAGATACCTTTCAAAATTGGGTTAGAAGAAAAAGACTTTCGCACAATTAAAGACCCATACTAAAAATGAAACGCAGTGGTCAAATTTTGAAATTCAACAAAAACAGAATTAGATATCCTGAGAGGAGTTTGGTATTAACGTCCTACTGCAAAAAAAAAAAAAGATAAAGAAAAAGAGGAAGATAAAAAAGACCATAGAAAAGAGGAGTTAACATGTTTTGTAAATTACCAAAAAGCATTTTATAGAGTCCAACACAACAAAGTAGCTGAGATACTTCTCGAAATTGGGTTAAAAGGCAAATACTTTCGAAAAATAAAGACCCATACTGAAAATAAAACGCAGTGGTCAAATTTGTAAATTCAATAACAACAGAATTAGATATCCTGGGAGGAGTTTGGTATTAACGTCCTACTGCAAAAAGAGAAGATGAAGAAGAAGAGGAAGAGAAAAAGAGCATAGAAGAGACGTGTTTACATGCTTTGTGGGCTACCAAAAAGCATTTCTTAGAGTCCAACACAACAAAGTAGCTGAGATTCTTCTCGAAATTGGGTTAGAAGGCAGAGACTTTCGCACAATTAAAGACCTGTACTAAAAATAAAAAGCAGTGGTCAAATTTGGAAATTCAACAACAGAATTAAATATCCTAAGAGGAGTTTGGTATTAACGTCCTACTGCAAAAAGAGAAGATAAAGAAGAAGAGAAAAAAAGGACCATAAAAAAGACGTGTTCATACGCTTTGTGGACTACCAAAAAGCATTTTATAGAGTCCAACGCAACAAAGTAGCTAAGATACTTTTCAAAATTGGGTTAGAAGGCAAAGACTTTTGAACCATTAAAAACCCATACTGAAAATAAAACGCAGTGGTCAAATTTGGAAATTCAACAACAGCAGAATTAGATATCTTGAGAGGAGCTTGGTATTAACGTCCTACTGCAAAAGGAGAAGATGAAGAAGAAGAGGAAGAATAAAAGACCATAAAAGAGACGTGTTAACATGCTTTGTGGACTACCAAAAAGCATTTTATAGAGTCCAACACAACAAAGTAGCTGAGATACCTTTCAAAATTGGGTTAGATGCAAAGACTTTCGAAGAATTAAAAACCTAAACTGAAAATCAAACGCAGTGGTCAAATTTGGAAATTCAACAACAAGGGAGTAAGATATCCTGAGAGGCTATATTTTCTTTCCGCTGTTATTGAATCAATTCGCCGACAAAATTTCCAAAGTACAAACTGGAACTCAAGTACGCAGACAACACCTTCATTTTAGCCGAAAGCATCAAAGACCTTCAACTGGTCCTGCACAAAATCAACAATATTGGAGTACAATCAGGCCTTAATATCAATGTATCCAAAAGAAAACTCATGGTCTTCAGCCGACTACGATAACGCCGCTTTACCTTGGTAACACAGAAATTAAGAGGGTTAACAAATTTAAACACCTGAGAAGCATTATAACTACTGATTTTGACTCTGACACGGAAGTGATATCCGAGTCGAGGCTACTCTTGTATCTTACATCTGCTGCTGCTGCGTCCACATCTCCATTTGTTTTTCAATCGATCGATAGGAAACGGAGCTGCTAACTGCTGTCGTTCACCACCGTATTGCTGATTTCATTCTTCTGTAAGCTCTTAAGTGTTTCTCAAAATACATTTTCCATCGTGCAGAATATAAGAATTTGAGGCACTTTATCTTCTGGACTAATTTCAGGATTTACTAAAAATGGTCATACAAACTTAAACCTGAAGTAGTATCTGAGTGTGTCCTTAACGATTTTACATATTTTTGCGTTTTTCTAAAATTCTTCTAATTTCCAGTGTAAATCTGTCTACGAAATCATAAGCTTTCTTTACGTCGATGAATGAGATCACGTAGTTTTTGTTTTTAGAGCTTTTCTTTCTTATGATACTACAAATATTTTCGAAAGTTATCTTTTTCTTTAAGTGTCGTGACTGCTTCAATCGTTAACGATGCTGTTGGCTAGTAAATTCATGATTTTAACTTTGTCGACTGCTGCACGAAACGGTTGGACTGTTATTTTGCCATACCATGTCCTTAGATTTTTTAAACATGATGTTGTCCTTCGTCCTACACTTCTTCTTACCATTATATTTCCCTGAACGATAAGATGCAGTGGACCATATTTTTCCGGATGCCTTATAACGTGTCCCAGAAATTTTATTCTGGACATCATGTCCGAGTGTGTCCCTGATGATGGTTTTGGCGTTAATTTTAGATTCTCAAAATGTCCGGAATTTGTCTATCAACAAAAATTATAAGCTTTTTTGAAGTCGATTAAGAGGATCACTTGGTGTTTCTTTCTGCTGCCTCTTTCTATTACTACACGGGAACAGCTTTAATACACAGTGCTTGTAATATAAATTTTGACCATTAGAGTGGAAAACTTGAGTATGTAGGAAATGTTATGAGAAACGAGAGAATACAAGAAAAAATCACAGAAAAACGACGTCCAGGTCGAAGAAGAAAATCACTGATAAAATAATTAGGAACAAAGGCAACTGGACTACTCCATGCTGCAGGAAATTAATTTATCCGAAACGGTTGAACACCCTACGCCAAAAAGAGGAATAGTATTTGTTGGCTCCAGGTGAAAACGAGGAGTTAACTAGTCAGCAAAAGTCATCGTGCTAATGCCAGCAATTTATCAAGTTCCTGTCAAAGAAGGGAGGTCAATAAAAATATTAGCGGCTCAGCCCTGGCTCAGCATTCCTTCGAGACAGGTCATTAAATTGATTTCACTAATGTCAAGTAATTATCTATACTCCCTTATTATAAAAAGCGTAAAGTTTGCGAAGCCATTTGGATTCATAATAATCCTCTTAACTTAAATCGCGAACTTGGTTTTGAAATCTCCAATACCTGGAAATATTTGTTTTCATCATTAAACTCCCATCCCCACTAATTCTTTTCGTCCTTTATAGGCATACACACTCGAACGAGGTCTTCAGTCATCCGACTTTTTCTGCCTTGAGAATGCACCCTGCAATGGCGAGCCAAACGTTGGTAACAGCCAATAAAAATACGCGACTTAAACCCGAAAATTACATTAGGCATCTCTGCTCAAACTACAGTCAAACTTCTCTAAGTCAAATGATCATAGTTCACAAAAAATATTCGAGATATAGAAAATTCGAGGTACAGAAGTCTCTATAAAAGGCGATCTTGATGCAAAAATTTGCGAAATTAAGATAGAAAAATTTGACTTATAGAAGTTCGAGTTATGAAAGTTCGACTGTATTTATTTTAAGGGCATAAAGGCATTTCTTAGTTGAAAGGTTTTGGAGTATAGCGGCCTTTTTTATAATACAAATTTTATTCTTATAATATTTTTGGACAGATTTTCGAATAAGCTATCAATAATAATAATAATAATAATAATAATGTTGATTTTATGAAAATCAAAGATTTCCCTGCGAACCACACATTGTAAAATTTTGGTTAATAGTGCAGTAAAAATATGAATTTGAAAACATGTAAAAGTTATAGGACCTACAAGGATTTATAGACCATAGTTTTGGAAGCCCTGGTCTCCAAGTAAAATGAATCTAAAAATTTTCGAAAATAAAAATTATTTTTTGAAGATATTAGTGTCCAAGATATTTATAACGTAGCTTGTTGAAAACTGGTGTTTGTATTAATTCTTCCTCCGCACGATTTATCCTGAAACTAATCATGACTCATGCGAAGCACAATAAGATTTTTAAATTCGAGATAATGATTTCGATATTCCGCTAGTTTTTTTTTAGATAGCAGACAACATAAAATATACATCAGGCATTGTTATAATTAGCTATTTGGTCTATATAAGTTGCGAGCGGTTGTTATTTTTTTATTATCAAAAAATTAAATCGCTTAGTGTTAATACAAAATTAATTGCACGTGAGCTCTATAAGGCATTTGAAATGACATTTTAAAATGGTAGCTTTAGGACAGAAAGCCGTGAGATGGAAAAAATGTATATCAATAAGTAATTTATGAAATACAGACCGCGGCGCGGTCTATTAAAAGTAGATTAAATATTGATTAGAACATCGGTTTGATCTACTAAAATCAATAATACGTTTAGGAATGATATAACGAAATAACGAAACATTTGCCCTTCAGGGATACCATTTATTGGAGGAAATAAAAGCCAACACAAGAAGCCTAATTATCTATTAAAAATTGTTATAATAATTTTCTAATCGTGTTTTATAGACATAAATCGTGCGCTTTGAGATTAAGATCTCACAATGAAATCTCTACATGTAACAAAACCAAACGAGAAATGCTTCTAGGCGCAAAAATCAGAACCACCATCCCATCCGGTGTTTTACAATAACCATTTAACAATTAAAATAAATCATTTCAGTAACCAAATATGTAACACCTAATAAATTTTATTCATAAAAAATAATGCAAATGAGGCACGAAAATATTAAACCAAAAAGCAAACTTTAATTTTAACTCACAACAAAATAATTATTAGCAATCATTTGTTTATAAATGAAGACTTAATTAAAGAAGAGAAAGTATGATTTAATTAAATTAATTCATATTAATTGTTCAAGCGTGAATTGCAATAAATTATGCAGGATGGTTAATATTTTAATTGTTATCATTGGTACTCAATCTACACTCTTAAGCAGGGGTTCTCAAACTTTTTAAATGTTGTACTGTTGGACTGTTTGACCATTGACCAAAATTTAAAAATGTCTGTGTGGATGATAGTATGTGTGTGTGGCGCGTTTTTTTTTTTGATCAATTAGTCACATAAAACAAAATTTATTAGTACACGACTAACTGTCATATTGTGTTAGAGTCTAACAGTTTAACAGTTAGACCGTTGATTGATAATTTGATAATTGATAATTGATAAACAATCAACGGTTAGACTGTTAGAGTATAAATAAATAATTAGTATTTGTGCATTGCATTATAAAGTTTTACCTAAAAAATGTCCCCACATATAAGTAATTAACTTCAAAAAAATGATTTATTCTCGAAAAACGAAGTTTTTGGGGTTATGTTTGCATTAAATTGAAAAATAAAATACACATTCGCAATTATCGTTAAAAATGTTACAAAAAGCGAATTTTTTTGATTATTTCGAAGAAAATTCCGAAAAATTACTTTTCGTAGAAAAGTACTTTTCCGCGTATTTTCCTCATAACTCGTCCAATTTTATTCCCACGAAGTTACCAATGTAAATGAACTGTGGGGAATTAAAATTTCTACAACTTTTATTCAAAATATTTTTAGAAATACGGTACCGTTCAAAAGTTATTAGCCAAAAACAAAAGTAAAAAGTAAAGGGTTGAAAAATGAGGGTGCTTCAAAGGTACTGCAACTCGCTCAATTTTGATCTAAAAAAAGCGCCAAAACAACCAAACTACGGGGAATTTATCGTTAAAAATGACACTAAAAGAAATTTTTTTTGATTATTTCGAAAAAATTCCGAAAAGTCACTTTTCTTGGAAAAGTACTTTTCTGCGTATTTCCCTCATAACTCGTCTAATTTTAGTCCCGCGAAATTACCAATGTAAATTAACTGTGTGGAATTAAAAGTTCTGCAACTTTTATATAAAATATTTTTAGAAATAAGGTACCGTTCAAAAGTTATTAGCCAAAAACAAAAGTAAAAAGTAAAGGGTTGAAAAATGAGGGTGCTTCAAAGGTACTGCAACTCGCTCAAGTTTGATCTAAAAAAAGCGCCAAAACAATTAAACTACGGCGAATTTATCGTTAAAAATGTCACTAAAAGAGAATTTTTTTGATTATTTCGAAAAAAATTCCGAAAAATCACACTTCTTGGAAAAGTTCTTTTCTGCGTATTTTCCTCATAACTCGTCCAATTTTAGTCCCACGAAGTTACCAATGTAAATAAACTGTAGGGAATTAAAATTTCTACAACTTTTATTAAAAATATTTTTGGAAATAAGGTACCGTTCATAAGTTTTTAGCCAAAAACAAGAGCTAAAGGTAAAGTATTGAAAAATGAGGGTGCTTCAAAGGTACCGCAACTCGCTCAATTTTGATCTAAAAAAAAGGGCCAAAACAACAAAACTACGGGAAATTTACCGTTAAAAATGTCACTGAAAGAGAATTTTTTTGATTATTTCGAAAAAAATTCCGAAAAATCACACTTCTTGGAAAAGTACTTTTCTGCGTATTTCCCTCATAACTCGTCCAATTTTAGTCCCACGAAGTTACCAATGTAAATAAACTGTAGGGAATTAAAATTTCTACAACTTTTATGTAAAATATTTTTAGAAATAAAGTATCGTTCAAAAGTTATTAGCCAAAAACAAGAGCAAAAAGTAAAGGGTTGAAAAATGGGGGTGCTTCAAAGGTACTGCAACTCGCTCAATTTTAATCTTAAAAAATCGCCAAAACAATTAAACGACGGGAAATTTACGGTTAAAAATGTCACTGAAAGAGAATTTTTTTGATTATTTCGAAAAAATTCCGAAAAATCACTTTTTTTGAAAAGTACATTTTTGCGTCTTTCCCTCATAACTCGTCCAATTTTAGTCCCAGGAAGTTACCAATGTAATTAAACTGTAGCGAATTATAAGTTCTTCACCTTTTATTTAAAATATTTTTAGTAATAAGGTACCGTTCAAAAGTTATTAGCCAAAAACAAGAGCTAAAGGTAAAGTATTGAAAAATGAGGGTGCTTCAAAGGTACTGCAACTCGCTCAATTTTGATCTTAAAAAAGCGCCAAAACAACCAAACTACGGGGAATTTATCGTTAAAAATGTCACTGAAAAAGAATTTTTTTGATTATTTCGAAAAAATTCCGAAAAATCACTTTTTTGAAAAAGTACATTTTAGCGTATTTCTCTCATAACTCGTCCAATTTTAGTCCCACGAAGTTACCAATCTAAATAAACTGTAGGGAATTAAAATTTCTACAACTTTTATTAATAATATTTTTAGAAATAAGGTACCGTTCACAAGTAATTATCCAAAAACAAAAGCTAAAGGTAAATTTTGAAAAATAGGGGTGCTTTATAGGCACTGCAACTCGCTCAATTTTGACCTTAAAAACGCACCAAAGCATTTTTTCAGAAAAAAAATTAAGGGTTATATAAAATTTAACCTCTTTGAGTTATTTGCGAAAGAAACGATTTTGTACCCTTCAACCCTTTCTAACCAAAAAAAAAAAGTACCACCTGGAAACTCATTAGGTATTAAACTAAGTGCCAAAACGAAAATTTTCCCCCTTTTCCAATAACAGGTTAGGGTTACCACCTTATTTTATTTAAACTTTTTATACCCGTTTCTATAGAGCGTAGTTAGTTAACGTTATAAACAAATTGACATATAACATTGTTAATGACAATATTTTAACAATGTCACATGTCAATTTATTGACATTCTTTAAGATTTTTAAGATTAGGGTTACCACCTTGTTATATTTAAACTATGTAACTTTTTTTCCTTTCAATATAAAATCGGGTTACCAATTGTTTTATAAAAAAATTACATTAGGGTTGCCAACTATTTTTTTTTTAATTTTGTCTATATTTAATTGTTTTAAAGATCAGGGTTACCACCTTATTGTATTTAAACTTTGTACGTTTTTTTGCTTTAAAAAATACTAGACTCACCAATTTTTTTCTCTTATAAATAAACCAAATGTTTTATAAAAAAAATAAATAACATTAGGGTTGTCAACTTTTTTACAATATTTTTTTTAAATTTAATTTTCTTAAAGATTAGGGTTACCACCTTATTGCATTTAAACTTTGTAAGGTTTTTTGCTTTAAAAACATTCTAGGCTCACCAACCTTTTTCTTTTATAAATAAACCAACTGTTTTATAAAAAAAAATTACATTAAAGTTGCCAACTTTTGTACAAAATTTTTTTATATATATATATATTTTTTTTAAAGATACGGGTTACCACCTTATTGTATTTAAACTTTGTACGTCTTTTTGCTTTAAAAACATACTAGACTCACCAATTTTTTGTCTTTCATAAATAAACCAACTGAATTATAAAAAAAAATTACATAGGGTTGCCAACTTTTTCACAATTTTTTTTTATATTTTTCTTTTTAAAGACTAGGGTTACCACCTTATTGTATATAAAAGTTGTAAGGATTTTCGCTACAAAAGCATACTGCGCATACCAACTTTTTTCTTTTAAATATAAAATCGCGTTACCATTGTTTTGTGAAAAAAATTACATTAGGGTTGCCAGCTTGAAAAAAATTAATTTTAATTTAATATATGTAATTTTTTAAATTAAATATTCGGTAGTAAGTTAGAATATTGGTTAAATAAATACTTGTTGATTCACTATTGCAAAAATTCACGTAGCTAGTCATGCGAAATTTGGCAAAATTTAAAAAAATTAGACCATATTGGAAAATAAAATAATTCTTATCAAAATAGGTCGCCAAAACTTACTTGTTAAATTATTATTAGTAAGAAATATTACAAAATGATTATTTTACACCTGTTGGTACAAAAAAGACTACAAAAATCATGTTCTGGATAACTATTTTTGGCAAATATTATTTTTGGTCAAATTTGTAGACATTAATTTGGCACGACTTAAATGATTACGTTTATTTAAAATATTAGATGACTAATTAAACTAATTATAAGAATTTATACCTTGCATTTGCTTCAGTGCCAATGATTCATAAATCACGTTTGGGGTTTTATTATTAGGCGTTTAATGCAAAGTTATCAATTTTTTTTTCATTCCTGTAATTAATTAGTCGTTTATCTATTATTGCAACAACTATGTCATCTTTAACTGAATTACCCATCAAAGGAACACATTTCCCTCAATATAAAATATCGCCGAATTATAGTCACAGACTGTGGCTATATAGATATAAGATTAACGAAAAAGTCAAAATGCATGCACAACGGCTTAAAATCCATATTTCAAGTGGTCCAATCAACCAAAGATCAAGTAAGTCCTAAACTTTCATGAAAAACGTCAACTTAGATCCGCAGCCGCTAAGTCACGTTCTTGCCCATCAAAAATACTTGTTAAGTGTTAAATAACGACCCCGACACAGAGTCCTAAGAGTGAATGAGTATGGGGGCGTTCGAACGATACCTGCCCCGTTTCCGCACATACTCTGCGAGATTGACAATTCGTGTTTGAAATTTTTGAAATATTTTTTAGAGAAGGTGAAGTTTTTGTTTTAGTATATTATAATGATCCGCATCAAATAAATAAATATTTTTAGTTAATAAATTAGAGGAGCTACAAGTTTTTTGCTTAAAAGGATTTTTCCCGTGGTCTTTTACACACATAACACTTTAATAAATTGTTTTATTGTGTATTATCGCCCAAGATTGTTCATGTGAGGAGATCCAAGTCTTCAATTAGCTTCAGTTACATGTCCAAAGTCCCTCAATTGATTTTGGATTCATATTTTTTCTACTTAGTTTTTTTATTTTTTAGATCATTTACAACACTATGAGCTATGGTGCTCATTATTGTTTTACTATGTCTTGAACCAGTGGTTTATAACCTTTTTAAAACGCGTCTTAAATTTAAGAAATATATTTATATCGCGTTGGAAAAAAAACTTTTTTTGTTGGATTCTACGCAACCCGGAGAATATGCTTCAAAACCCAATTTTGGATCGCAGCTCATAGGTCTATCTTACGCCACGGCTAGTGTTATAGTAATGGTTTACTATAATCCACTCATTTGTTCTAGTTCTTGCAGTATTCTTGCTGATCCCTATTATAGATCTGATGGTCGGAGTTATATTAGAGGCTCCTTGTTTTATAAGTTATCCCCCGTTAATGCCTTTCGGTCAGTGATGTGCTGCTAAAATTCTAAGGTCCGGCTCGCTTTAATAATCGCTGGATAGGTTAGAGCTGTTACGATTGAGGAAACGCAAGTGACGCCGGGCCTAATTTGCCTTTGTTATTGAGAGAATGAGGATTATGATTATTGCTGTTTAATGTGCTTCCTACTTGTTTAGCACATAAGGGTACTTTCCGCTTCTTTTTGCAAGCTCCTCTTCATTTCCTATTCCATACAAGCGTTCGCCAATCGAACTATCAGTCGAATAATCAACAGCGCTCTTTAATTATGTGAGCGTAGTAATCAATTTTTGGCGCTCGTGTCATCTTATAATTATTTTCTTACCGAATCCGTTCGTTTTTTTGCTTTTTATTGTTTTTATCTAGTTTAAGGCTTGATTCGTTATCTTGACTGCTCTGCATGGGGGCAAATAAAGATTGGGTATAATTTATGTATCATGGTAGTGAGTGGCTTATTTGGATTTTTCTAGGTTGTCGATTTTGGGCAAAACAGTTGTGTGCCTTCGATATACATATTTACGCATTTTTTTTCTCTGTTTTGGTGGTATAGATAGGTTTGTTGTTGTGCTGGTGAAAGATTGATTTAGGTCAAAATTTTTTTAAAACATGTTTGAATGTCTGCTTGGCGATAAAGTGATTGTGCATTCATTTTTTGTTAATAATTGATTTCATAGTCCTATAAAAATCCGTTTTTGTAACATTTTTTAATGGTTGTTGTATTACTCGAGCATTGTGAGGAAAAACATCAGTCAAAACTTAAAGTTATATTAGGGTATAATTATTATAAATCCTGGGGTAATTTTCCGGCACAGATTCTTGTATCTGCGGCGCTGTGCGTAGTTTGGAATCGTCCAAATTTTCATATAAATAAATATACAAATTTTGTCGACGAGTATATTGCTGGTAGGTCAAAAATTTTCGCCAATTACTAAGCAGCTCAAGTATCACTAGTTGCGTACCGCAGCATTTCTGCTCTATGTACGTTCTTTAGATTAGAAAACACTGCTCCAAATCTCTATAACACCATGAAGAGAAATTCTAAGCAGTGCAAATCAACAAAATTTAAATCTTAATATAAAATTTAATAACTTCTTTGGTTTTATTAAATTATTCAATCAGATCTTGTAAAAAATTTTACAAAAATTTCATTTTGAAGAGAGTTTTCATGAAAAACTAGTTTTAGAGCTGCGCCAGACGCTAAGTCGTTACGCATGGTTGTATTATAAAAGAACGTAAAATTTTGGACCCCAAAATTTGTACGTGGATATACGATAAAATTAATTGTATGTAATAAGGTCCTTTCACACATATCAGTCACGTCAAGTCACCGTTTCGTCATTTCCGAGAAGTATCAGTCACAAAAAATATGTTTCCTTGGTAGTTAAATGGCGCTGTTTACACTGAGCCGGCGCCGTCGCGAATCAAAACCGTCAGTCACCGAACCGTCAAAACGAGATTTCTCCTCGACGATATTTTTTATTTGACTGACGTATTTTTTAATTTGGTAAAAAGTGAAAATGGGTGATGATAAAAAATTAATTAAATGCGTTAGAAAATACCCCGTAGACCGTATCGAGACCTATAATATTGTTATAATCGCTTGAAGTTGAAAGGTCTACACGAAAGACCGTTAATTAGTCGACCCCAACACAGGGTCCCAAGAGCGTAAATGTATGGGGGCTATAGGACGACTTGACGACCATCTTACTTACTTATCATGTGAGAGTCACAAATCGCGTTTTAAATTATTTTTTTTGACGGACAGATGTGAATAGGCTGTAGCCGCTATTTTGACTAAGATTGACGGCGACGGTTCTGATTCGAGACGTTGACTGAACTATGACGTGACTGATGTGTGTGAAAGGACCTTTAAGAAAAAAAAATTATTGCATGCAATTGTGACATGTCCAAATTTCGTGCGTCCAATTATTACGTGCGCCAATTTGTTGTGCGTCCCAATATCCGCGTCCAACTGTCGCACATCCAAATTTCCGCGTCCGCTTGATGCGACACCAAAACTCATATCACTTATTTGCTAGTAAATGTAGCAATAGGTACTAACTAGTTTGGGCAAAAACAGGCAACATACGTTCTACATATGAATACCATCCTTTGACAATAATCACTGCTCTATATTTCTAGAATCTAGAACACCATCTACAGAAATTTATTAAAAGGGCAAAATAAAACAAAATGCTGTACAAATTAAAAATTTGCTCTTCGAGACTGCATTACTACTTGCACTAGCTCATTTTATATGTAGACATACTTTACTTAATTTTTAGTTACTGGGACCATTTAAAATGTGGATTTTAAGCCGTTGTGCATGCAGATTTTCATTTTCGTTAAGTTTTCTATAACTGTGGCTGTGATTTTCTGTTTTTTATACGTTCTTGAACCTACTACTTCAGGAGCGTGATTAGGCATGTCCGCTTTTATCATACTTTGGGATAAATACACTGTCTTCTTCGCAAGCACTAGACACCGTACATGGTACACTCCATAGATACTAGAACAATTGTCAATAATCCACACAAAAGTACGAATAAGTAAGAAGCTAAATTTGACTATAATTTTAGAATTTAGGGATATAAAAAGAACTACAAAAAAAATTTAAACTGTAGTATTCAAAAAACTGCAAATTGTTTTTAATTTTTATAGGAGCAAAATTTGTCTAAAAAATAAATATTTAGCTCAAAAATAAGGAAGAAACTTAAGATTTATTTAGGTTTTGGTTGAATTTGGACCAGAGAAACTGGAGGTTTATTTTTTTATGTAAAAATATAGAAATGTTATCAACAAAAAAAATATTTTTTCTTCATTTTTTATTTTTAATTAAAATT